>VYZV01000895.1:32112-51431 GCA_013401275.1 Pandion haliaetus | reverse complement strand
GAACAATACAAGATCAACCAACTACATATTTCCAAGAGCTAAAAAAAATTTTAGTCACGCATTATAAAAATCAGTGTACTTTAGCAGAGAAAATTTAATTCAACTGGATGCTGTTAATGGCTATTTAGCAGGATGCGAGTTTATCTATGCTAACTGCCTGTGACTCTACAGGAGTTAGTGGCCTGATCTACAGCTCCCTTGAATACTGTCCCCATTGATTACAATGTGATTAGGATAAAGCTCCCAGTATTGCTTATGTTTATAATAAAAGAGAATAATTGGCTTCAAGGTACAAAATCATGTCTAGGTTTTCATTCCTGTATTATGTTTTGAAAAAGTTCCAGTTTAGGGGTGTCTTGGTTTCTTTAAACGTTTAACCTGTTTGAATACAAGTTCTCATACTATGTCACAAAGAAGATGCTCTAGACCAATTACTAAGTAGACCAACAATAAGCATGTTGACCTGTAACAACATGAGGCACCCACAAATTTAGTACTCCAGCTATTTTTTTCCACATTGTGTACAACTATTTAGAAAAGAAGGAAAAAAAAATTATGCACTCTGGTGTATGTCCCATTGCAACAGTTAAAGTAAAATATTCATCCAAGACATAGGAGCTGACATACCTATTGTATTTTTCATACAGGTTTGGAAAGGTTCCATTAACTGCTACGTCTGACCCAGGCCAAAAGAACGTACCCGCTTTTAGACCTTGGTACATAGCTGTTAGCCAAATCTGCAGGAGAACAAATTGCCATTATTAGTGTGGGTCACTGAATTAACTGAGTAACTGCCAGATCCACTACTGCCCCCCACAAGCTCTGCACCTTTCAGCAAGATCAAAAACTAAAAACGTAAGTGGAGCACTCCAGACAGTCAATCTTTCATGTCATCGCTATGGGCAGTTCAGATACACCTTGCAGCCTTGATTCCTTGTGGCAAACACTCACATCCTTTCTGCTGCCACACCAAGGGGAGCTAGGACAGAAGTAGGAACCATTAGCTCCCATGGCCAGAGCAGAGCAGTAATGCAAGGGTAAAACCACAGCTAAACACCAGGAAGTGGAAATGTCTCAAGAACAGCGAAACAAGAAGGGGTGGGAATGTTCCAAGGACCTATGCTCCACATACTCTGAAATATGGGAGCAAGACTTTGGTCAACTTTTCTAATTTTACTGCTGATCTCACGATTTGCAGATTTGTCTGCCTTCTGCCTAACTTGTATACCACTTTCTTCTCAGCAGCCTGCAAAGTCTACGCTTGTGTTCTTTCCTCAAAGGAGAGGAGGAAAAAAAAAAAAAAAGCTGTCCTCCCCACATTACTAAATAGTTACATCTGTTCCCTTGCTATTCTTCAGGTTAGCATTCACCCAAACTTTCCCATGCCACTTCATTTTGATGGCAGTCTCGGCAGATTTGCCATAGCTGTATGATTGAACTGAGATTTTTTTCTTCTAAAGCCACATCTTTAGACATACTAGTAATTTGGGCAGAGTGTAAACCTTTACTACTGCTGATTACTAAAACTAAATGGTCTGTTGATGTCTTCAGAGATGTTAACTGCAAGCCCACTTCACATTAAAAACAGAACAAAATATGGTATCTCTATTAGTCATTTTAAGCTGGTTTTCTCCTTAAAGAAAGTTCCATTTAAGTTCAACAAAATCTGTTACACTTTGTTTCATTTGTCATTCTGCAGCTGCTTCTTGGCTGACTTAGAAGTAGCCTCTGTACTCTTTTGGCATCACTGTGTATCACAGTGATATTAAGTAACATAACAGGCTGATGTACATTCTCAGCAGTGTATTAATACTTACAGGCTGACCTTGGTACCACTGTGGATTAAACTTCTCTTCGCTTTTAAGCGTGAAGGATGCATTTGTTTTGGGGTCATACATCTTGTTATCAATTATACCATGAGATTCAGGATATAGACCCTGTAATTGAGAGTACAACTTGTCACAGTGTTATAAAGAAAAAGAACTTTCCAGCTACAGAGAGATGTCCATTAGACAAATACGTCCAGTGAATCATCTATAAGTGACTTCACCAGTACCTCAATAACCAAATTTAAAAGCATCACCTACCATTGCTACCAAGCCCTATCTTCCAATTCTTATTTGCTTCTCAGTGAGATTAAGAAACAGGCAAGCAACTTGCTCCGAGATCAAACTGAAACACACCATCTCAGTTCATGCATTTGTTGTATCTTTAGTACCAATGACAAAGCAATTACCTATGCTGGACCTCCATCACATGACCAAAAACTGGGGATTTCAAAGGAGAATTGCACATCAGCAGGTAACAGCTCTAGCTGGAGATAACCATCACAAGAGCAGTGAAAGAACTGCTCAGAGGCACCAGCTGTTACGTAGTTTTAACAGATTTTGTGCTCTGCCTTCAAGCAGACTAGCTACTTTTTACGTTAGAGGATACACCACCACCACCACTAGGACCCTAATGAACACCACACCAGCTACTTTTCACAACAGGGAGCTGAGACAAAGGCCTATACTGTATTTAGGGACACTTTCACATGGCTGCAGGGCATGATTAACACCATGCCTCTTAGTTGCATATTCAATTGTGGATAGTTGTGAGGATTACACAATTAAACACCTCATTCCTGAACCTGCACTTCTCACTTTACCAGAAGTCCTGACAAACTGGGAAGATAAGAAAGAAGGTACAGATCCTCAAGTATTTGATTGAATTTTAGTGCTGACATGATGAAACTAAAAAGGATCTGCTGGATTCCAACTCTGCCTGCGTTCAGTGTTGAAAACCTCCATTTTTCTTTTTCCTCCTATACACAGGAGGTGATAAATTTACAAGATCAGCTTTGTGACATTCCTATCTAGGTTTGGGTACAGTCCATCACGGAGTCAACATCAATGTGAATTTCAAATCTTTCCTTTCATTTCATACTCTTCTTTGCATCATGCCAAGCTACCTTAAAGAAGTGAACAAGGCTGGCAGTTTAAAGGAGCAAGGCTGCTCTTACTCCCAGAGAGCGCAAGCTGCAATTTAGTGGAAATATTTACACAAATGAGGAGTTGTAAAGTGATGTCACCTTCCACCTATACAGAAATTCTTGCAGCTAGTTTTGGGATGGGATTACTTCATCAGGTTAGATCTGACCATTTAGCTGTAGTGTTATATAATGACTGTTAATCTAAATTAGATAAAGAGTATAAAATATGCATTTTCATATTCTGAGGGGAAATATTACTTTAATAATCCAAAGAACTATACTATTCCCTTGGAGACAACTTGATAGTGAACAGCCTCTTCAGTAACGGAAACATAATATACAGGAATTCTTACTGTGACGATGGAGTAATGATTGGGAAAGGTTTTTGAAGGATACACTGGTCTCATACTGGAAGTGTATGTTCCACATTTCTCTAGAGGGAGGAAGAAAGAAAAAAATCAGCAAAATTACAGAAAGAAAAACCCTTCCAAGTTGCTCTCATGAACACATAAACCTATTTTAAAAAGAAAAAGAAAAGAAAGAGACAAAATATTTCTAGAAAGTTTTTCATTCTTCAAAATTCTGGAGTTAATACTTCATTTTCTTCCCACATTCATTTACAAGCTGACTAAATGGCTATTAATGCAAAACCTATATATTGCTAACAACTGACTTCAATGGTCACGAGCAAAACCTACAGTCCTTATGAAAACCATGCATAGATAAGAATGAATAATCAAAGAAATCACACCCTCCAAAGTTGCCCTGGTATGCAGTAAGTGAAGTGTGCAGCTTGACAGCAACTACCTACTTCACCCTGGGCGCTCCCAGAGATGAACTGGCCACTGGCACAGTGGTGCCCTGATGCTCTCAGTCACATGTCAAATCCCTATTTATTTTGCAGTCTCCTTTTTGTTTGTGGGTTGTTTTTGGTTTTTTAATAAAAATAAACTCTTATTCCAAGTTGAATCTCAAAGTTTTCTGTATTTTAATATAAAAATCATAGGTTTCTAAGGAGATTAGTGCACAGTGTTTACTAGTATGAAAAGTCATTAGCCAGGCCAAAGCACTTAACCAGACCTTACTCGAGTTAGGTGCCTAAATTTTCACAGGCAAATGTGTGGGCCCTGATTAACAGAAAGAAAAGAAAAAAGGAAAAAAAAAATCTTTACCAGCAACTTCAAAAATACCGTGTGATAACCAAACCCACTTCAACTGATGCTAAAGAGCCCAAAATAATGACCCTATGGAAAGACCACCACTGGGCAGTCTTCACTGGCCACGTGTCATTATTTTTATAATATAAATAAAAAACAAATAAAAGGTTTGATAACAAAAAGTGTTGCATCAAGGCACTTTGAACTCCTTGGATTAGGGTTTGGATTAGATCTCAGTTGAAATAATAAATTTAAGCTAATCAAGATAAAAAGAAGCCAACCCAGAAAAATAAATCCTCTCAAGTAACAGACATTCCCTCCCACATTTGTGTTCTGTAGTAACAAATCATCACTTGTACTGTTTTTGCTACTGCAACACGCTCAACACATTTCAGCCATTTCCAAATATGTTGTTGAGGCTGTTTTCCAAAATCACAGTTTTTTTTGTGGGGGTGGATGTGGAGGTTGGAGGGCGGGGGGAAGTGTTGTTTTTTTTTAACTTGAGAAAAATACACTTAAAAACTTTTGTCCAAAATCCTAGGGGATTTTGCTGGGGCTTTCCATAAGAGTTATCTTTCTTCTTTTTGACATGTTACGTTAAAGGTAATTTAAGACAAAAGGAGGATTTCTTTAAAAATTACAATATCGCAGCATAGAAGTATGTGAAAATGTCTTCTGAGCCCTATATGCCCACATTATGGCTATGTTTGCATTTGAAAACCTTCATCTCCATACTGAATTGCTCACCTTTCAGCAGGTAGCAGAAAGAATGAGTGTGGAATAAACTTTGCTAAAAGTGAAATTGTGATATTGTCTTACAGGCATCTACTATAACCGATTTCTCCAAGGAGACACCAGAATTTCGCTGTAGGCATAGGTGAATTAACACGACTAGATAATGGGGAATATTTTTATCTAGCAGAATGCTGCACTTGTCATCAAGTGTTTTAAAGAGGAAAATGCAGGGATTTAACATTGTTCTAATTTAATAAAGAACTGTGAAGTCCAATAAGTTACTTAATGTCAATAACTGTTCACTGCTTTGTAAATGCTGTCATTCAAACTGTGTCTTTTTGAACGTTTACTAGTCCTGTAAACGAGTAACTATGAACTTCAAAAGGATTCAATACAATTTTTCAGCAATATTCAAGCAATTTATCCATTATTGTGGCATGTCTACCACAAAGTACTAGATTTCATTACCTTGTCCCGCACACTAAAATACTGTAGCAGTATTTACACACTCATAGAAATTTTTCTTTACACTATGACTGCTTCCACTATTTTCAGTGCCTAGACATATGGGACATGAAGAACATGGAGATTTGAAGCTACAGGCCCTTAGAGTGCCATGCGATATACACCCCAGTGACATCAATTTCCACTCATGAGACTATTTTTCTCTTACTGAAAAAAATTTGCCTTAGCTGAGCTTTTCACCCACCATTTTACTACAAGGGGAAAAAAAGCCTCAAAAGCAAGGTTTTATAACAAGAGAAAGCTGAAGATTCTAGTATATCATATCTAAAAGTCTCCTATCAGATTACAAAAAAGTGCTCTATAGTAATGTAGAACTGCAGACATAATGCAGAAATAATATTTTTCCCCCCAGACTGTTGCTTATTTTGTTGTGCCCAAAACATGTATTATTAGACATTCTGGTTTTAGAATGATTTAAAAATGTAAGTTTTGACCACTAAAAACTCCATGGTTCTGAAGAAGTGAAGTGACTTTGATGAAGATACTAAGATATTTTTATTTCTTAGTGGTCAGAATTTATCATGGGTTCAGTGGAAAGAGACATACAAGTTATTATATAAGTCAGTGACAGAAGTTGCACTGTAGCTTATCCAGACCAAAGAATGAAGAAGATTTACATGTGGAAGTGGATGTTGCAGCCTGGAAGTCCTTACAGATACAAGACAACAGTGCCACAAAGTATCTCAGCCACAGCTATAATTATCTGTAATAGCCAGCCTCTCCTCACAATGCCCAAAAAGTCTTCTTCAGTTGAAATTTTTTATAATTGTATCTAATGAAATTGTTTCAAGCACCTCATTTTATTCTAACATGGAACAAAACAAAAAAAGCTAAAACCTCAAATACATCTGTGAATTGTTACAACTTGATCTGTTCCAGAGGGTAACAACCACTGTACAAAAAAAGCAAGTATTTTTACTGATTTATTTTTAGTCAAACTGAAACCAGCCACCCCAAGTAGTAATTTATGAATGACAAGACGACTGGCATATTTTTCAGACAAGAAATGCCATCAGTTCTTTACAGACCACAGCCAAAATAGAGACAGGGAAAAGTAACTAAAGTCACTTAGACACTACAAAGTTAAGACAGTACAAAAGCTAGGGTAAAAATATGTACTTGTGAAGTTCTCATTTCTTCTGAAAGTGTTTGTTAAATCAAAATTCTCAGATTCAGCACATTTCTACCAGCCATTCTGTATCATCTGTTCTTAATCTCTTCCTTCTCTATTGTCTTTTTCAAATCTAATCAAATGCTTTCTACCTTGCTTTCCATTTTCCAAAGCCATTCCACCTAAGTATGAGGCAATACACAATATAGACTAAAAAGTGGGTCTACTTCTATTTTGAAGAAATAAAGTAAGCTCACAGCAAAAAGCATCCACCTCCTAAAAACAGGAAGGGCTACTTGATTTTTAAGGTTTCACCGAAAATCCAAAGAGCCCTTTCCTCATGCCCTCCCTCTCTTTGCCTTTCCACACTCCCACACCTCAAGTTCTCTGTACACAGTTGTTTAGGGCAACACTTCCACTACCATAGAAGAAGAGTGAGGATTTTAAAGGGTAAGCATAGCTACATCTATGGATTTTTCAGGTAAGACATCATGATATTGCTTAGGCAAAGAAACTACTCACGTAATTTGCTAATAACAGGTAGAAGTCCACCCCAAGTCTGCAAATATTCTGCTCTGAAGCCATCCAATGAAAACAGTAACACTGGAGACTTGGTAAATCTGAACAAACAGAAATTGAAGTATTAAAAGACAAGACTCTGAGAAATAATTTCTATCACTTATCTAAAGAAAGTTACCCCTAAACCATGGGGATGTTCATTATGGGACTATAAACCAGGCCAAAGAAGTAAGTCTTCTTAAGCAGGAAGGTTCACAGGCTGGTGCAGTTGCGAGCAGACCAGCCATCTGGTCCCTCTGCTCGTAGACTGGCATAGCAACCCTGCCCAAAGAGGCTGAGGATCACAGTAAAGCATGCACAGGGAAATCATGACAAGGCCTGATTTCACAAACACCAATAAAGAACAAGCCAAGATGCTCATGTAATCCACCTGGTAGGTTTCATACTCCTTATCTTGAAGTCAGTCCCACTGGAGCAACACTCAGCCCCTCCAACCCCACCTCCACGCCGAGGGTAAGAGCAGGGAAAGAGAAAGGACAATAGGAAGCCATGGCTTTCGTTTATTCACTGTGCTCCTGAACAACTTGTAATCTAGCTGAAAGGAATTTATCTTTTTACATATACAGTGCACAAAACTGAAAGAAAGTCTAATGTACAAGATATGTTAAACCAGCAACTATAATACACATATTTCCTTTCATCTTATGAAGATTATGTAACAAAGAACTTGGTTGCTGCACCAGAACTACTACCAATCTCCAAACTGAAAAATGTGGCCCCGTGACTGAAATACTGTAGCTTCTGCCTGGAACTTGACAAATTCAGAAACTGATTTCACTGTAACTAGCAAAAATAAATTCTCTCCTTCCAATCTCCACAGGACCTCTGTTTTCCAGCCTTGACTTGCTCCCAGCTTCAGCACTGTTCAAACAATTTCTCTCCAACTGTAAGCACTTAAAACATTGCATCACAGTTTGGAATAGTCATCAGTAACTTCTTCCTTGAAGAAAAAAAAAATCCTATGTTTGACCTATATATAAAGACATGCGAGACGGCAAAAAATCAGTGCAGTGCAGCAACAACCACTGAAAATACAGATTTGCATAGAATTGAGTATTTCTACAGGTCAGTTGCAAGCTCATTTTTCCTTTTTATGTCTACAGATTGCAAGACGAAAATGTTTTTTTAAAAAACTTTGTTGCACTTTAGTTTCCCAAAATGAAAGAGTGAGGATAGAAGACAAATATTATTTATAAAGTGTTTACAATTTCTTTAGTGAGGTGCCCCACAAAAAAATCCAGTCATTTACAAGTGAAACATTTATAAGCCTTATTTCAGTCAAACAAATGTGACTATATTAAACTGAAGATTAGTCAGGCAATCAAAACATGCCTATCCTAAAAAAATTTTAATCAACAATTTGGACAACAGTTCAGCCAAAAGGATTTCACTAGTCAGAACCATTACACAGTCTACCCTACACACCAGACAGAATAAAACATTAAGATGTATTTGTAAGATTGTGTTTGTAGCCCTTTTTTTTTTATTTATACGGTATATTTAATACCATATTTTGAAAAATCTTCATGGGGCAATTCGCTGGGAACAAGAAATTAATGATCTTCAGACCAAGACTAAAATCCTTTGGCAGAACAGAATAGGGAAATTTCATGTACTACCTTTGCCCATATTACAAGTATTTTTTGCACCACAGATTCTGATCCTTGCAATTTCTGCAGATACCTTCTCTGCCACCCACCCCAACAAATTGATTCCCTCCAATGCAGAGGTCTAAAAATCTCCACTGCAAAGTTTCTTGCAATAAAATATGAACTTTGATGCAAAGACTGGTCAATATTACTTACCAACAAGTTTAATGTAAAAAACCAAACCAAATTTAAAACAACTCCTTAGAAAGGGACTTTACGCAACTGTTTCTGGTTTGGCAGTTACAAGTAAACCAACTGTTAAGTATATGTTTTGGTTGTCTGCAAATGCAGCTACTGACCCTCTTGCACATGTAAAATTAAACTTGGCAAAATAGACCATTGCCGCAATTAGGGAGATTGGCCATTTCACTTCTTGCATACTCTACACATGCTGAAACTCATACAGTTAGTGATCTGCCCTGTGCTCAAGGAAGCAAAGCATGACAGACCATATTAACTGCACTCTCCTCAGAGCAGCTCCAGTCAAGTCCCCAAACAAAATGACCCGAGCTCAGTTCTGAGATATATCAGCGATTTCCATGACTTTTTCTTGTCAGTTGCCCAGGTTATACTTGCTACTTCAGAAATGTGCTACCTTGAGCAAGCAAGCCTGGTAGGCTCAAGTTTTGGCCCTGCCCATGATTCCTGCTGGCTGTGTCGAAACAGTATGACAAGGGTGCTTCACAGCTCTTGGGTAAATATGTACACCACAGTCACATCCTGACTCCAAACTGAAGGAACTGCAGAGGCAATTATCTCTTCCTATAAACTAGCTTCTATGAAAACATAACGCAGGCAACAAAGGCTTGCTGTGGTCTAGCAGGTTCACTGGTCTGGATGATCAAGAGCCCAAAACTGCAGACCACACTGCCAAGCTGACCTGCCTCACCGCAGGCAAGTTAAGACCACAATTAAAAGGAAAAAGTAGAAGAAAGAAAAGGAAAAAAGAAAAGAAGGTCCTCTTGAAAAGCTAAACATACTACACAGAAAACTTCCTATCCCCACACAAACACACTACTGCCTATGTACAGCCATAAAGCATAGGAAGTAAAGCTCTTTTCTGCTAAATGTACGTAAAGCCTCAACAGGAGGCATAATACCAAATTTCAAATATACAGGAGAGATCTGCAAAGAGGAAAGGAATCAGCTGCTCTTCCAGTTCAAGGAAGATACAACAAATAGTAATAGGCTTAAAGCACAGCAAAAGATAGTAAGACAACAGTAAAACCATCTAGTTAAGCACTAGGATAAACTGCTTAAGTAGGTTTGAATTATCAGAGTTTTATTTCACTCTTAGAACAGTGAGAAGGTCTAGATCACTCCTGAAATCTTATAGCCTGTTAACTTCATAATCCTATTAAAATAATATAGAACCTACTCTTGGAATGACTTAGGTGTGCACTTAGTTTTAACAACTTGATCAGTCTCATTGAAATTAGTGGGATTTCTCAGATTAAGCACCTCATTGAACACTGCATGGTCTTGTCTATTCTGCACCACAAGAGCAAACCCAACTAAAACCAAAACAGAATAAAACCAGCAATGTGAGCCCACAAAACATGCTGTATTAATATGCACAGAATCAGAATAGATATCCTGAGGCCTCAAAATGAGCACTGAGCTAGTCACCTGCACTCCTGCCTACCCCACCATAGGAAGAGGTGGATTCTTTACAGAGTTGTTAGTTTTGGGAGTGGCTTGTGTGCTAAAAGTCCAAGATGACCCTTCAGTCAACACTGTTTGATTCAACTTTGACCACACATCACCCTTTCCTGGCCTGGGTTTTATTGCAACATTTCTGGTTTCACCAGGATTAAAACAATTTTAGTAGAGTAACTACATATCCATTTCACACACTGAACAGAAATAACAAACAAAAAACCCTAAAAAAAAGTTAACTAACAGGAGTTGCCCTATGGCATTTACACCATTAACTTTGACTGTGGATCTGCAGGAGGCTCTTGCTTGTTTATCCACCCCTTGGGGGTAACACTTCCTAATTTTGCATTAGGGGAATCAGCATCCTAGAGTCAGTTCCCAGTACACAGTTCTGAATGGCCCCTGACCTCAGAACAGGAGTTAACAACAAAAGCTTCCAGAACCACCTGGCTACCACCCTCCTACATGGGGGCTTATCAGGGACCTGGACTCCAAGCTGGACAGAAGCTCCAATTTCTGTCTTGATGAAGGTTCTGAAGTGTCAGTGTTTGTTATTGGTCTGAATGAAAAGTACTCATTTGGTATAAAAATATTTTGAAAGGAAATGTCTTTTGTTTGACAGTATTATAACTCCAATGAATAAATATACCACGATTTAAATATCTTAACATAAGTAAAAAAAAAGTAATGACATAAGAACAAAATGAAATGTTTTTACTTTACTAGAAATATCCCCAGCACACCATAATTTCAAAATCATCAAAATGAAAATAGTTTTGACTTTTTGACACTTTTCAGACAAGAACGTAACTGAATTCAACTCATCCCCACAACCTATCTACAAACTATTTTCCAGTGTAACACTTTTCAGTCAAGAATGTTTAAGTCAATTCTATTAATAACTTACACATACAATCATAGTTTGCAGTCAACTTTAGCTTCAAAGTTAATTTGAAGATCCCACAGCAAAAACAGTACAAGAAATACAGGCTTTTTTCCTGGCTGGGAGCTTTGCTGTACTACTGAGGGCTAATGCCATAAACTACATGAGTCATTCCTCACACAGTGTACACATAACTTGCAGGAGTGGGCCCAATGTAAAGCTGAGCCAGAGGCTACAGGGATCCCATGACACTCTACACCCTTTAAAGAAAGTAGTTCAGACAACTTGCAAATAATGCTGTCCCACCACTGGTGAAACTGGGACAGTGATCTGCCTGCAGCTTGCAGGTCTGGGGCTAGAACAAGCAAGGAATTGGAAAGGTCTTTAGAAGTGACTGGGGAGGGAGGCAGTCTTAGGAGCTTGAGATTGCTAGATAGGTCCCAAAACATTTGGGACAGCAGGTATTAGAGCACACGTAGGACAATGAGGCTGGCACAAGGTAGAGCTGCCCAGAGCACACACATCTGTGAGACAGCAGGGTTCAGGAATAGGCCTGTCTTGCGAGTCAAGCAAGTACTGGGATACAGGAGTGCTGCTGGGATAGAGCAACCTGATGTGTTAGTAAGTGCTACCAAATGCTGGCTGAACAGGTGTCCTTCTGTCTGGCAGCTGCTCTTACTGTGGATAAGAAAGGCAAGCAGGCCCCAGGAAGGCACCGTAGGGAAAATAATCTCAAAAATGAAATGTAAGCAAAGAGCAGAGCTATGCAAATATACAGTATCCTCACCCTTTTGGACACTGACGTTCAGTAATGTCCTCACACTCTTCTTCAACCCAGCTTGCCTCTCCTTAAAACAAATGAGTGCAATTTATTTTTTAAAGACAGTATATTCTTATTGCTAAATTAAAGTTTTTTTCATTTTATTGGATGCTTTTGAAGTTATATTATGTTCTTGCTCCTTTCATACAAATATGGGTACATATAAGAGACTGTAGGAACTAGTTTAGGATATTTACCTTTACAAACAGCATGATAATTGACACAGCAATCCTTATTTTCCACACAATCATCTGAACAGGAGCAATGATATTCTGGTCGCCTCTTCTCTCCACACCTGAATTTATTACAGGTCCATATGTGGGCTAAAAAACAGGTAAGAAAGAAGGAAAGCACAATGATTAATACCACTGTAAGTGCAGAATTCATAAACTTAGTGTTGTTCTGTCTCAGATGTGTACTCACTGAAAAACAGTCCTGAGGTATTTCATGCATGCATAATATTGCAAGCGTTGGCACTTTGAAAAATAGAAACACCCATGGCTAAATAATCCAAGCACATAGCCATCTGAACACAATTTTGCAGCATACGATTATAAATATCACAGATCAGAAAATCCTTTTCACAGACCTCCTTAAATGTGGTAATTTATGCATTTACCAGATTAAACCCACATACTGTAAAGAAAAACCCCAGACTTGAGTCTGAATTTGGAATGCCTAGAAAATACTGAGCAGCAGTAACTTATTCTGACTTGCATTGAAGTCACAATGGATTTTACCAGTCACCATCAGGCACTCCAGCTTCTTTCAGAACCTCTGAGGCATAGGTATCACTCTGCCACTATTTGAATCTCTATATATAAGCTCACAGGAAGACCTACTGACTTCAGCTTCATTGCTGGTTTTAGTAAGAGATTTTTTTTCCCCAAATCATATTGATTTTTCTGAATGGAATATTCCAATACATTGTATCATTTGAAAATTATCATTTTGCGATTATCTGATGATGATCTACACAATTAGATCTTTTGCAGTCAGTGAGGATAAACATGAATGAATTTACCAACTGAGTGAATACTTAAGTGAAGGTCTTAACAGACATGGAAGCCAAAACAAAATGTTTGACTAGAGGACAGTCAGCCATCTTCATACATGAGTAGCAATTATAAATCCCTAAAAGCATTCTCAGGAGGTTAATGTCACTTTCAGCAATACTGAACTTCAGTAACTCTACCAATGTCAGTAGATCTTTACTTCTGAGAGAGATAGAAGAATTTATTATGGTTCTACTTACATGACACTATTTGGAAATTAGAATTTTATTCTCCACTGACATTAAGGTTAACTGATTTCTAAAAAATAACACCAAACAATTAATTCCCATTCTTAGTGCTAAGACGGAATCTCCAGTTTGTTTTTGAAGTATTCTTTAAACTTAGGGAGAGTGGTGTAATGAAACAAAGTGGAGAGTAAATCCCATGCAACTATTCCATAAGCAAAGAGCTTTATGCAATCTAGAGGACCTTTCAATAATGGTCAGTTGAAGCAGGGACCTAAACTCAGTCTAATCATTTGGTTTTAAAAGTCAACATTAGCATTTTTAATTTCAGGGTGAGACTACACAGTTAAACTTTACAAATACACATGAATAGGAGTAAGAAGAAAAACAGCTGACTGAAAAGAATGCTGCATATGAAGCATTAAGACAAAACTAAATTAGAGAAAACAGTTAAGTTCTGCCCTTAATGTTACTACCTGCACTAACATATTTCCCTGTAAAATTTCTCAATGGTACTTTTCACACCTTTGCCTAGCTGACCTTTGCTTTCTGGCAAATCATGAGACCTGCTTCTCACTTCACAATCATTCGCCACCAGCACAATCTGTTTTGTAATCCTGCCTTGTCCCAAAGGCCAGCACATGACCCTTGCTTCACACTCAAGCTGGTGAGTAACAAGGCAGAGGGCCTGAGTAGGTGGGTAAGGAGAGACAGCAACTTTCAGAGTTGCTCTGTCCTTCTAATTTTTCACATTGGTGATGACAAAGATACAATATGCAGAATGCACTCCTAATTCCTGGTTTGCCTGAGGATGTAGGAGTTGTCCCTGATGCCAGGGACAATGCAGGTCACTGTTCTCTCACTCCCAGACAAAGAACAAAAGGCTAGCTGAGACCTCAAGTTGCAGTTGTTCCTCCTCTTTCCAAGGGGGAGGGCAGCAGCACAGTCCCTTGCAGGCTCTCTCCCCAGAAGAGCTATGGGAAAGCCAGCCTGCCAGCTATGTCAGCTCTCACGTAGTCCAGCTGGGTGAAACACAAGCTTGCTTTGTGCGCAACAGCCGCACCAGAGCCCTGATGCTTCCACAGGAGTCCCCAGTACCACCATCACCACTGCAATTCCACCCGTGGTTGCAACAGAGGGAGCACAAAGACGGGGAGACCACTGGCATCAGAACCACCCTGTTGTCCAGCAGCCCTCCTTTGCCCTCACAGCCCATCTGAAGAGCCAGGGGTTACAGCCACCTGACCACAATGGTACCCACATACGCTGAGCTGTCCCATGTCACAGAATAGAAGAGTTTGCCCCACAGCTTTTTTCCATCCTTACCTGGTTGTATACATGTTTCCTGGTAATCTAAGCAGCAGTTTCCAAGCTTGACACAATCTCTATCACAACGGCAGCTTCCAAAGGTCCTTTCAAAGCAACGACCTTTGCAGGTTTTCACTGTAATATTGGATAGTGTTAGATGTCAGTGGCTGAGCCCAAACCAGTCAACATGCAACAGTAATGAGTAAGGTCAGCATGCAGAACAACAGAGCTGGTCGTTCCACAACTTACAGGGTGGCTGCAAAACCAGTGACAGCCAAAGGAAAAGGATAATCTTGATCCAACTAAAGGTTTATTTTCTCTTATTGAGCAAAAATATTTTTTCATCATATTGAACAAAGAGTTCTGTTCTGTTTTAGCAGGAACAGGGTGTTTCATTATTGGCAGAAATAAGTGAAACAAAAAGACTACAATTCTAGTTGTGACTGTCCCTGCTTTTCTGTATCGCCAGAAGATATGAGTACAGTCATTTAGAATATGGAAGATCTCTATCAGAGGAAATCTGAACCTAGGTTTTCAGTAAGGGTGCCCTAAACAGTGAAACACTTTTGTAGAGAACACTAACAATTCATCTTCACATCTGACAATGTTCCACTTTCTATAAATAATTAAACATTAATTAGAATCTAGACTGCATTAGCTATGCTTGCAACTCTCCCATGCTCAGTGCCCTGTTTGAGTGACTGTCTTCATACAAATCAGTGGAACTAAAGGAGTCCCAGTTCAGCATTCTGCTGTACCATGGTTAAGATACTATCTCAAGACACAGGAAGGGCTGTTCCAAACCAGACACAGGAGATCCAAACTTGAGCATACTGCTCACTGGCTTAATTTTTGTTCAGTTTTAGTGTAAAAAAAGGCACAGCATTCTTCCACTAGACTGAAGCTGCATGGGGAGAAAAGAAACTGGTGACATGAAGCCGCATCAACACTTAAGTAGTTGGTCAGTCTGTTTCATCCTGTGCAATCACGAGAAAGGAGTGAAGTAAATCATCACTTGGCTCCTCTTACCAAGAATCTTGATGTGTGTGATATTAGGAAAATGAGATAACAATGAGCCAATATTGTAAAGCTGTAATAAAATGAGAAAAATCCTAAACAGATTCTATTGGGAAAATAATAATCTGAATTTTAGTTAAAAATCATTGTAGGCCTGTTTAACAAACAGATCAACTTTGAAATTATTCTAGATGGCTATTCCCAAAGTGAAGCTTGATTTCTTAAAATATCTTTCGTAACCTTCTACCTGAAGAAACTTCACCATTGAAAAAAACCACATATTTTTCAGGACAGAAAACAGCCAGAGGAATTCCACAAAGAACATTTTCAGGCTACAATTCTAACCAGTA
This sequence comes from Pandion haliaetus, assembly GCA_013401275.1. Classification (NCBI taxonomy): domain Eukaryota; kingdom Metazoa; phylum Chordata; class Aves; order Accipitriformes; family Pandionidae; genus Pandion; species Pandion haliaetus. Next base: position 35,424 of record VYZV01000895.1, on the reverse strand, counting down.
AAAAAATAACTATTTTTTTTGCCCATAATTGACTGGAAAAGATGAAAAACAAATGTTCTAGGACAACATGAAATAGAAATTGTTGGAGTTTTTTTTATAGTGAACTGAGAAAAGCCAGCCGTGTGACACCACCACAGTGACAGCTAGGATATATGGAAGCTGCCAGACCAGACACTGAGTGCCAGAATCAGTTTACCTCTCAAATGAGTACATCCAAGTACTGAGTACACCTGACATTTATTTCCCAGTATTTTCATTCCCCTCTAACTGAAACTGCTTCAAGCAATGCATCCAATCCTCTTCCTGCAGCAAGAAAGGGTGGTATTCTGATAATATCAAAATTAATTTACAAAAAGAAAAAAAGGAATTCCTTAGAAATATTACTAAATAAAAGGCATATTAGTTACCATCTTTTGAACAGCTAGGCTTCAGGCCAAATATACATCCTAGGATTGTCGTTAACATGCAGACACAGAGCACCTGTGGGACAGGAAGGAAAAGAAAGTAATTTTAAATCACCACTGATTGTTTGAAAGCCCTTGTTTTCTCTATAATGTTATACAGTTGTACTGAAATTGAAAAACATGCAGATTAGGAGACTGATTTCACTGCTTTCACAGTTTTCACTCACACAAGTAGTTATGTTGTTCGCAATTAATTATTGGTGCATGAACATGCATATTCTCAAGACCAGGCCTGTGTATTTCATTTCTTCGAGTAACTTAATGTAGACATGATATATTTGTTTCTCAGAAACAAAAAATTAAGATGTTTATGGTTACTCACATCAATTTTATAGAAAACATTCTTTGCTCCACTTCTTCCTTCCTCCTAGTTTGTTCTAAGGTGAAGCGAAGTTTTGCCATTGACCACAGACTACAAACAGAAGGCATAGCCCTTAAGTGATACCTATAATTTTCTTAGGCAGGAAAACCTTTTCCCACTTCCTAGTATCCAGTTCATACTAGATGTTGGTCCATACCATGGTAAGCAGCTGTGGGATGTCACATTAGACTGACCACAGTGTCTTACACTGACCAGAAACTATGGCCATGTTTATTTTGGATTCTGAATGCATTGAAGTTATCAAACAAGCACCATATTGTCCTTGCCCAGCATTTTAGGGCAAGATCTAGTGTCTACTCAAATACAGGGAAAGATTCCTTTTAACCTCATGAAGTACTGGATTTGGTCCATAAACTCTTTAGGAAAAGTGTATATATGCATTGATAATATACAGTAATTAAAGGAGTCCAGGAAAGCCAACAAGGCACTTATGACAGCTATGCTATTCAGATGTAGAATGTAATAAGGTAGTTTGCCAAAAGTCCTGAAAGAGATGGCATTGTAATAATGCAGACTTTCTTATTCAGAAGTATTTGAGGAGGTATGGGTAGGAGAGAACATACGTAACCTTTATGGTCATTGTTTTCTGAGGAAAAATTGCTTTCAAGCAATACTTCAATAACTTTACATACATGCCTACACAAAGCCTCTCCCCTTTTTCCTCCTCCCCAATCAGCAAAAGCTGCTGAGTCAGTCTTTTGTATGATGCCTGAACCATGTTGTGATGTGGCTAAAAATCACCCCATTTTAAAATGCACCTAATTATCCCTCAAGCTTACTTTTTTGAAGTCTATGAGCACTTGAGTAAATAAAAACTATTTGTGTTGTTTTTAACAAATATATAGTTCACTATACAATTTTGTTTGCTAAGCATTTAATAAAGACAGTAAGAAAGCAACTTCTGGAATGTGTAGCACTGAAATTCAGATATTATTCTGAATTACTGAACTGAAAACTATCATAAACCATATTAATCAATACAAAAAAATATTACACACACAGCATTAATGAAAAAAGGGAATTATAGACTGGACCTGATGAAACTTTGGCCTAGAATTCTGAACCAAGCGAGTCTGGAGTCTTAGATGATTCAATGTCTAGCTGAGAAATAAGTACTTTAAGTTCAATTCTGTATCTTTGAATTGACAGGGAAAGAAGGAAAATAATAAAAGAATGAGAAAACATCTGGTATTATCAATGCACCCAGATACACTACAACTGATAGAAAAGTGCAAGTGTCCATTAACCCAGCTGTCAAAAATGACTACAACTGCAGAGCTCTGTACTTGCCTTTTCTCTTTTTAAACAGCATACTAACATATGCAGTATCAACAACATTTTCTGTTACGTCAGTATCAACAGTATTATCCTCCATGTAAATTGTTATCGACCTTTGAAGTCTTCCACATGAAATACCACCTAGATAACAGCACATGCACAGCTAGGTAGGTAGCACATAAGATGCAAGATGTCAAAGCCCAGCAAAATCAGTGGAGAGAACAAAACCTGTTATTGTCCTTTTAACTTCTATATTATTATTTGGAAATTACAAATAGATTAATTTGGTTTTGAAAGCCAGCTTGAGAACATTTTATTCCAGCGTGACAATATATTGCTTCTCTACTCCCACCAGGCCCTGCTACTAAGATCAGAGAGTAGTATGTCCTCTGACATGTAACCACAAACATGCTTTAAAAGAGACAAAAATCATACCTACTCCTTCTGCAAGAGCTTTATTCCCATGTCTTCAAATAGCTACAGGGACTTATGCCACCTAAGGCATCCCTGTAACAAAAACACATTGCAGTGCCACTAAATGCACTATTAATATTCCCTTATGGAGCTTCAGTGTAGGTAATGCATGTTTAAAAACCACAAATTTAATTGTGACACCAACTTAATGTAAAAATTAAATCTAAATAAAACCCACTCCAAAGTGGTAGTGTTATAGTACTTCCCAACTAAAATTGTTAAATCTTCACTAAAGTTCTCACAAATAGTTCCTGAGATTTTGGCACCAAATGTTACAAAATAAGTTTTGTATTGTATTCCAGATTTTCAGTTTTACACTTCCATGAACATAATTAATTCCAACAAGCAAAAACATGAAAGGATTATGTTCACTGAGGCATATGAATGTTCTTTTGGGTAGGAAATACTACAAAATGGTAATGCTACTTGATGCAATAGCACAACTTGTGTTTTCTGCAAGCAATACTCTGGAAACCTCACAGCATCCCAAAACTCAGCACACTACAAATACTCTCTGTGTCTCTACTACAAACCAGCTCTGCTCTCAAATGTTTTGTATATACACAAGGAAAAACATGGTCCAGGTGCTTACCTGGTGTACTATGTCCATCTGTAATAAATGAAGATCTGGAAAATTCTATCAACTCATTACATTCAGGCCTCTTCTTTCTTAACATTAGTCCCACTAGCTTGAATTTTATTCTTAAAAATATT
>VYZV01000895.1:19479-29746 GCA_013401275.1 Pandion haliaetus | reverse complement strand
CACTGAAACAAGTGCACCACCTCCTCCTTGCACCACTCGTCTCCTTTCCACATTTGTAAATATTTTTATGCTCTTCAAAGACTTGCTTGTGTTGATCCACATTCTACACCTAGAGGCCAGGAGAAGAGACACTGAGGCTCTCAGGTCCTGGTTGCCCTGAAACACTGGAGGTGAGTGAATTATCTTGAAGTCAGTGGATGGAAAAGCTGGAGCTTACACCCAAAGCCTTTTCAGAGCTAAAAAGATTTACTCTAAAAATGTATAGGGATTATTGTTTTTCTCCTCAAAGCAGCACACAGATGGTCTACTCTCACTGTTTCTATTGAATGTTCTCAAGACTGTTATTACGTACTATTGTAACATAAGGTCATTCAAAGGACAAGAATGTTTTAAAGGTAGCTTGAGCCACTGTAAGACATTATAAAAAGCCTTCACAGAGCTTACCAAAGAACAGTAAATGTTCATTTAGCAGGGAATTATCAGCAGAAGACATATACTATAGCTCTCTAAATACCTTTCAAAATTATTCAAGCATCTGGTTTTTAACAAGAGAGATAGAAAGAGATAGAACAGAGTTAGCATCTGTAAGCTAGGTTCTAAAATATTTTTCTTATTTGTTGCTTGTCCAGCTGTATAGGTACATATTTTCCCAGAAGGTATTAACACATGAGCTGTTATCAAAGCACACACATTTTACCCCGGCTGTTGTTTTTCAACGCATTTTACATCATGGCAGAATTTAGAGAGAAACTAAAGTGCAACTATACACTAGCCAAAAAGAAAAGGAAAGATGGCAGCTGACTACTTAATCAGCAGGTAGGTTTTTGTAAAAACCTAAGGATAAACAGGAATGAAAACCAATCTTCATTTACCATAAAAAAGTAGATATTGTATTTTCAGATACAATTCTTTTATTCAGCACAGCAGACTATGAAGACAGAACAAAGACCACCACATACCATCTGCTTTTGTGGCAAGCATGTATGAATGCATGGTTACATAGAAAGAGAAGAAGCTGTCAGTATTATGCCAACTCAAAATTGTTGTCCAAACAAGCTGCACTTGACCCATGAATAGAAGCAAAACTGGAGAAGAAAACATGGCCTTGAGCCATCTTCATGCTCTTCCTATTCCAAAAATCCCTTTTCAAGAATAAAGCTAAAGCAGTTCCAATTTGTAGTACTGTCATGAGAGTTGTAACAGGAACAGTGTAAAAACAGGGGGTGCTTCTACTGGGTACTGATAATACCACCAAATATACCAAGTAAATATATATTAACCTCCAATTTTCCATGGCACATGCTGTTACTACTGCCAGCATGACAGCAACATTAGGCTGAGCAGGAAGAGGCAGCGACCTTAAAGAGGAAGTGAAGAACTCCTGTAAAACACTAAGAATGTAAGGAGCGTCAAAAATTGCAGCACCAAATTCATACAGGAAGAAGATGGCACAAATGAAGTTTTCAAAGCTATTCACTATGGGTCTTTACTAAGCACACTGATACCAATCACAGGCACATCTTTAGCCCTGAATCCTTTGGCCATTTTCCAAAAACAAAGGCCAGGGCTGACAGGCCATTCTTTACCTCTGCACCCTTTGAATATAGCCCCCCAAAAAACAAAAGCCAGACTATCAAATTTTGATGCTTCACAACATGGAAACGTATTTCAGTCAGAAGGACTCAAGAACTGACCCACTTGATCATGCCAGAGATAAACAGCACAATGGAAGATAAATGGCTGGTTTTGATTCTTGACTTTTGTGCAAGCAGCTATTAACATTATACTTTTTATTATTCTATGAACAACAAACAAACAAAAAACCTTTTATGCAAACTTGTACCCAAATACTACCACATATTAGAAGGCATTTGTATAGGTTGATTTGCCTGTATGCCATTACAGAGCAGAACTGGGACAAGGTTCACGCTCACCTGAATTTCTTCAGAAATGCAATTATATCATCTTTTCTCACTACTTCCCTTTTCTCTTTAGCTAATTATTCAGTGTTGAACAGTTAAACAATAGCCTATGTGTCAAATGTCCTTATTTATACTACTTTCCTTTGCCCTCCGTGACATCCCACTTACAATAAAATCCATTGCTGTCTTATAAGGACCCTTAAAGGAAACTTTACACAGCTGACCTGTGCAACACCTGTGCAGAAAAGTATTTTTTGCTTTTCGGTGCAGAAAGTATATTTGTTAACATTGTTTTTAATATATTTCCTGTCCTATTTTCAAAATACCATTCCAATACTGATCATTATAAAATAGCTTCTCTGAAAATCACATATATACTACTGTTTCATTCAAATAGGACGCTACTGCAATGCAGCAGCATACTGCCAAATTCTGTCAGACAGAACGTTCTTTAAAATAAGTATTTATCCACTGCCCATAGCATATGGTCACAGCAATGCTTGCCAACATATTAATTTCTAATACAAGCTCCGAGATGAGAAATTTTCATATCTTTCATGTTTTCAAAGCCTTTAATTTACTCTATTCCTTTCAGCTGAGAGCAACAGAAACATAGCTTCCATGCTAAGTCAAATCAGAACAATAGACTCCTTGTGTAGTTCTACTGATACTAGTGAAAGAATGCCAAGGAAAAGAGCAGGAGTTGGAAGGAAGCCTTGCATAATTTTTATATCTTTGACCTCGCCTGAAATCTAACAGTTCTAGCACAGTAACTAAGTTGTTCTGAATTCAATTTAATAATTATCTCTACAGAAAGTCTATCCATTTAAACTATTAATGTGTTCCTTATTATTTTACTATCCAAGAGCTTGCAGAACTACATGGAAGTGTTATTCAGACCAAGAGCACGCTCCCCTCTCCCAGGAGCTCGTCTGCCTGTGCTTGGGGCCAGTTCTCCAATACCGTTTCAGCTGTTAAGAGCACCGTTTGGGAAACCTTAACCAGCCCTGAAGACAGCTGTTCAACAAAAACCTAGAAGAAGCCTCAGCAGTCACCCCCTCACCTTGTTTTAGCCAGCTCTTGCCTCTGTCCCCTGCCTGAACTGTTACAGCCACACTGTAGTCATGTCCATCCTGGCCAAGCACTCTATTGACCCTGACTAATTCAGTCTTTACTTCCTCCCTTCCTTCACCTTGGTCCTGCCTCATCACTATAGACTCACCTGGCAATCTAGTCTACTGGCCGAACCCGGTTAGCATCCCCAAACCTGCTTTGCTCACCTTGCTCAGGTATGGTGAGACTGTCCCTTTTCAATGAGGCCACTGCCTGTGTCTGCCTTGTTGTCTTGTTTAGATACAGTTTTACCTTCTTTCAGCATGACCTGCCCTCACCTGGTGCCTGACAGGTAGACAAAGACTATTACTGCAAAATTAAAGAAAGGTAATGAAAACCCTAACCTGTGGATTGAGACAAAGGTCCAAATAATCCAGCAGGAAGTCTGAGCATACACAACACTAATCCTGGCCCCACTCACTCATGTGTTTTGCCTGAATAGACCAAATGGCTGATCCTAGCACACTACAGCCTAATCCATCAGCAGATAGTCTACACAAATTCCTAGGCAGAACATGGATGTTTTCAGACAGGCAGCCAGCCAGCAGTGTTGACAGAAGCACACAAGTTGCACAGCTGGGTGTACTTCAGCCTGTTCCAAGCCTTGCAGCCCAGCTCAAGTCCAGGAAGCCAGAAGCATTCACATACTGCACTCTGAGGGGTGACCAAAGCCTCCCAGATGGCTTAAATACTCCAGCTCAGCTACATAAGGGTATCTTGCAGCCTGTCCTAAATGCCACGCTGTTTTGTCTCTGCTGAAAGGAATACCTAAACTACCCAGCTCACAGTGAGCTTAAGTATGGTTAGCAAAGTCACAATCACACCTTTGACTATGGCACAGCCGTACCCAAAGTCAACCTACTTTGGCAATAAAAGTTAAAATTAGTTGTGAGCACAATTATAAACAAAGGCAGTCCCTACCCTCCATTGCTGAAGATGTTCATATAGGTGGAATTTTTGTTGGGGGTTTGGGGGTTTTTTGGTTTTCCAGTTTGTTTGGGGTTTTGGTGTTTAGGTTTTGGGGTTTTTTGTTTGTTTGTTTTAAGTAAAAAGGCTTTGTCTAAAGCCTCAGTTCCTGCAAGTTTCTTTGGATAATATTTTTTATTTCGTATCAGCTTCTGTTATCTAGAACAGGATATGCTGGCTAGCTCTGTGAAGTAAAGTGCAAGTAAAGCAAGAATACAAATTACCCCTGAAAACCCTTCAGAGTTAAAATGGCTAAATATTTCTTAACTTTTACTGTGAGAGCAAGATTATGATTTTTGTCTTCAATACCCAGCATGAAGGTACCCACTTGAAGTATAAAGAAATTGTGGGTTTACAGCTCCCTGTGTATAATGAGAATTATTTGCAAAGTCTTCCTTGAAAAATTAGTTAACTGAAGAGAAACATTAAAATTTATAATGATCTTAAAATTTACCAAACCCCAAATTTTATTTTGATGGATTAAATTGGATGACAATGTATTTATTGTATGTATTCATAATTACAATTGTATTGTAATTAGATGCATATAAGCAGTATCAACAACAAATGCAATAAAAAAAAATCTTTTGTCAAACACCAGTTTTTACTGTGTCTTCAAAATTCAAAACAAGCCACCATTGGAGCTGGAGAGCTGTAATGTTGATGGAAGACAAGCAAGACACTTACTGTAAGACACCTTTGCTTCCAAGCACTGGAACAGTTTCCTAGAAAATATTAAAATATTGGAGAATGGCCAAAAACTGCTTTAATATTTCTGAACCAAAAGCGCTTCAAAGCCTATTTAAACTATGGCCATCCTGTCACTGTCATTTGTTACCTCATATTTCACCAAAGGATGTTTGATGCTAAAAAAAAAAAAAATTATATCACCTACCAGTCAGCCACTTTAATATTACTGTTTAACTGTGTGGAGTTTCTTGGAACACAAAATTCCCATCTAATCTCAATCCAGTACTTTCACAGGAGCAAGTAATTTCAGCAAGGACTATTTTTTTGTACTGAAAAAGGAGAAAAGGCAAGGCACGTGAAGCAAAACAGTACAAAAAAAGGCTGAAATGGAATGACTTGCTGAGGGCCAAAAAATGATTAGAGGAAAGACTGAATGTGGTGCCCGGGTCTCCCAAACTCAGGCACAAAATACAGTGTCCTTGAATCCAGTGCTTCAGAACTGACTGACAACCATAAAAATACCCAAGCCAAAGTTGGCTGAAGTCAATAACCATGTTCGAAATCACAAGGTTTGGGCACAAACATTTTGCTGTCAACGTAACTCATGAGGAGAGGAAAGGCGACAATTCTCAAGTGGGTATGATGAGCACAAAGGGAAAATCTTTGAGTCTGGAACCAGCTTTCTATGCAGTCCTTCCCCCAGGAGTCAAGACCACATTGAAGCAACACAGCAGCAATGGCAGAAGACAGAGGAGCTTGTCCAATGATCACACCCCTCTCAGGAGCCTGAACCCAAGAGCAGAACAAGCTTTTGAAGGGTCCGGACCAACACACTACTTCAACAAATCCAACTAATTTCTCACCTGCTCTCTAACTGCTCCCCACCTTTCCTTCTCCAACAGCAGATGTAGAAGAGACAGTAAGACTAAGTTGACAAGTATATTAAATAAAATAATTAGATAGGTATTTCACATCTTTTCTGGAGAAAGACTATAGAAATGCATTATTCCAAAAAAGTACTAACCTATACAAAGGTTTGGGCACCCTCAAACACATTTAGGAGGAAAGCCATCAGCATTAAAACAACTTAACAGGCATACAATCTTCCAGACACCTACATAAGAAAAGGTTGTTTCAACACCTTCATCTCTGTTGGGGAATTAAAAACAAGCCAAACAAACAAACAAAACAAAACAAAACAACAAACCCAACATGCAGCTGTCTCCAAAATCCTGACACAGCACACCCATCTTTCCCTGTATGAGCAGAGAGTCAGCAGCTATGGGTTATTGTGGAAGAAAGTAGTGAAAGACTTTCAGGACTTTTATATAAAATACCTTGATAGCCAACAGATCTCCCTTCTATAGAGATATTGACAGCAGATACTCTCCCCTGAGCCAAGACTGTCTCACTCAGTTATGATTTATGGAGGTTTATGATTCAGATCTTACACACTAAACTTTATATAGAGACCAATGGATGACTGGAAACATTTTTATAGAATCATAAGGCTAGAAGGGACCTCAAGAGGTTTTTAGTCTAATCTGCCCAAAGTTGGGTGAAAACTGAATTCAGACCTGGCTGCTCAGGGCTTTATGCTGCTGAATCTTGAAAACTTCCAAGGGTAGAGACAACACAATCTATCTGTGCAACCTGTTCCAACAATTATCCTCAGTGATTTCCCCCCCACCCATACCCAGTAAGAACCTCTTTTTTTTTTTTTTTTCAATTTATTGCAATCGCCTCATTCTCCCACCATGCACATCAGTACAGAGCCTGCTTCCATCTTCTTGATGACATCCTCAGAGGTATGGGAAGGCTACTGCTAGGTGTCCCTCAGCCAAGCCATCTCTTCCCCAGGCTAAACAAGCCCAGGTCCTTGGCCTCTCCTCACAGGAGAAGAGCTCCAGCCCCAGACCACCTTGGCAGCACTCTCCTGAACTCGCTCCAGTTGAATTATCTTTCCTGTACTGGAAGGTCCCAGCCTGGACACAGTATTCCAGGTGGGATCTAACCAGTGCTGAGTATAGAGAAAGAAAAAAAAAAACCCAAACAAAACTTCTCTTGGTTTACCAGTCCCTGGATACAGCCTAGCACACTTTCACTCCTAGATAAAAAAGACTGTTTAGTGTTTGGCACACGCATAAAACACTAGTCTTAGAAAAAGATTAGACTGCCTTAATGAAAAAAGTACATGTCAAAAATAATACCAGACTTACAAAATACTTTTAAGTGTATTCCAACAGCATTTTTTAAAACTTCACAATTTATTGCCTTTATGCACTCTGAAATGCTTGAGTTGCTCTTTAGAGGAGACTAACACACTTTCAATGTCTCAGTATGGACCTCACCTGGAATTTTTTGATAATTTTTTTCTAATAAGGAACTCCCAAGTTGCAAAAGCTCCTTAAGAAATTTTCTAACAAAAATGTCAGTTTAAATGAGTTTTCCAGTTCTGACAAAGAAAGCCTGAAACTGTCGAAAAGAAATGTTGTCGATTTTGTCACTTTTTTCCTCAATGTTTCAGCTGTTATAAGCACATGGAAAATTTTATTTGAATGGAATGAGTGAATCAGACCAAAATGCAATGCCCGAGAGTCACTGGCAAGCTGGAATAGAAATCCTCAAACCTAAGCAAGTGCTCCACTGCTCTCGGGCAGTAGCATGCTGCTCAGTCACACATCAGCAGCCTAGTGAGCCTGGAGAGAGTACAGACAGGCAGGCAGCTCGTTGGGCTTCAAGGGACAAAGGTAGAAGCTCAGAAAATTGGGAAGATACTAAATGAAAAGGTGTGAACAGAAATTACATAAATGCATAAAAGGATTACTGTATCTCATGATTACTCAAAGCTGGATGTTTTCATTCCGTTGCCTTAGGGAAGCACCATGGGTTAGTAAATCCCTGTGGTCCTGTCCCACCATTTGGGGAATCTTCCCTGTGCAGCAGCAAGAAGAGCAGCCTGCACAGTACGAAAACCTACAGCTGAACTTACAAGTTACACCTGCCAGAACAAGCACTGCTAGAAATAGAGCTGACTCTACACCACTTCCTTATCTACCTGCATCCTCCCTCAACCAACATACATTCAGTTAACAACTAAGTACTGCCATGTAACACAGGAGCTTCTGGAGCAACCAAGAAAACCCATGGGTAGAGTCCACATGGTACAACCTTTTGTACATGGGAACTCTGCAGTTCCTCTGTAATTGGGTAAGGCTGGCTCATTGTCAGAAGCTGGGATCATCGAGGTTGTGTTCACAAATTGTGCAGACATCTACAGGTGGCAGGCACATGGATAAGAAGAGAAGAATGCAAGCAAGTCCGTGCTTTCCAGAAAAATGAGAAAAGTAATTCAAGCATTCACTAATCACCAGAAATGCACTCATCGGTTTTTACAAAAAATTCAACATAAACTTACCTGGAACCAGATTTTTTTTTTTTAATCTGCCCAAATAAAGGAAGCAATGGTGCATATAACAAGGGTAAATGCAGGCAAAGGGAGTTTACCTATGTCTAGTCACAGTTACAGTTTCACATTGCCCAACCCAAAACAACAAGCACATTAAGTCTGCTCACTTCTTTCTTATATTGGGTTGATACCATCAATGCATTATAAATGCATTGGCTTGTGAGAAAGAACAAATTTGCATTTCCAATTCCAGTTTTCCACCTTCTAACATGATGTTTAGGTTAAACATAGCCTTCTTTTACTCAATCCAGTATCACCTGCAGTATTTAGAAAGTTTTTCATGTTCTTACTGAATACTCTAAATTATCTCAGTGTCTCCAGTAGCGGAAAACAATACTGCATGGTTGTTTATATTTAGAATTTTCTGATTATTTCTGTATAGATGACAGATATTTCACTCTGACAGTTTAGCCAGCACAGGGTGAATGTTTGGCAATTCTCAGGGAACAGCTATGGTTTGAAAATAAGGACCCAATTCATAAGAGTAAGTACCTGCAAACATTTCAACTTGTGCCCAACTCCAGTCTTTAAGTTGCTATGCATCTCTAATAATTTTGTTGTATTAGAGCCTAAAAAGCTCAGAGCAACAACATTAGGTCTTGAATAGTACATGATTATTTTCCATTGGCATTACCTATTTCTAAGCCTGAAAAAAGCTGAGCTGTTTTCACCATCCAACTGCAATGGCTTTTATGGCACAACCTAACCTTCCCAGAAGGCAACAAAGTAATGAAATAAGCTACAAACCACTACCTTTATTTAAGAGGAATTTTCATCAGAATAGCTCCCAGAAAAACTTCTACATGGAAACTACCATAGACCCTTACATGAATTTTAATGTTTTTCTTATAGTGTTCTGACAAACTTGGAAATGCAACATACCACCCATTATGTCAGAAAGTACAACCAACATGTAGTAACCATGATATGGTGGACCATTCTTTTGAAACGGTAAACAGATTACAAAGCTATAGGTAAATATGGGAAAGCATCTTGATCCTTATGCTTTAAATGTATTAAAAGACAACTACTTATGGATATATATGCACCAAAAAAAGTCTGCTGCAGTTCCACTGAAGCTTCCTGCCAAGAATGCCACAGTTTTTTCACCTTGATAATGATTTTAGCCTCGTGATGATCACTCCAGGCAGTCTGGAAGGTCTTACTTTCCCATCTCTACAAGGAGGATAATTATAATACAGCAGCATGGCTAAAACTGGAAAGTGACCTACCTGCTAACAACGGCTTTGGCCACCGGGGCCTCCAAACCAGGGCTGAAAGTGACTCCAAGCAGCACTTGGAGAAAAACTTTCAATCCACAGTACTTGAAATTCAGTGAAAAAAACAAGTTTTCATATTTCCTCCATCCTTTAGGCCCTTGAATTCTTTTTAGCTTTTCCAGACATATTTTCCTGTTTTAACCTGGTTTTGTCTTCGCTGGTGTGTCCCCCATGCCAAACAGCTAAAACCGCATGATGGAAACGGGACAACCATTAACACGACAGAAGAATCGAGACGATTCAACCCTGACCGCTGTCAAAAGAGCAAAACAAACCAACTGAAAAAGCACGAATCCCCCTTCCAGGCAGGTTGCTGTCCGTAAGCAGTAACACAGGCGCAAGCCCCACACTTGGGTCCGAAGCGAACCCCTGAGGCGGGAAGGGGGGAGCCGCCCGCAGCGCCGCGGCCCTGGGCACCCTGAGGCGCCGAGGACGGTTCCTCTCCCCCGACGCCGCTTCAGACCCCCCAGGAGGCTCTGAAGGCCCCGCCACGGGCTCCTTCCCCGTCCCCCAGGGGCCGGGGAGAGGCTTGCCCGTCCCCAGCCCCGCGGGGCGAAAAGACCTGCCCTCAGCCGCACCGCTTCCTCACGCACCCGCCGGCGGAGGTGAGCCCCGGGGAAGGCCGCCCGCCCCGCAACCGCCGCCCGCCCCCGCGGCGCCCCGGCCCTTACCAGGGAGAGCACTTTGTAGGTGTTGGGGTCCTTGCTCTTGCCGCCCGGAGCTTTCTCCAGCTCCTCAGCCACCTCCATCGCCGGCAGCATGGGCGCGGCCGCAGCCTGCGTCCCGCCGTCAGCCGTCCCTGCCCCGCCGAGGTGGTCCTCATGGCC
>VYZV01000895.1:3125-19094 GCA_013401275.1 Pandion haliaetus | reverse complement strand
GGGGGTGCCGGTCCCGGTCCCGGTCCCGGTCCCGGTCCCGGTCCCGGTCCCGGTCCCGGTCCCGGTCCCGGTGCCGCCAGCCCCCGGCGCTTGTTTGCTACCCTAGCTCTGCTCGCTTCAATTTTAATTCCCTGTTCAGCCGTTAGCAGCTGCCGGGAAGATAAACGAACATAAAAGCTGTAGTAGGAGAGAAAGGTAAACATAGGGAGTTTTCCACGCTGCTGCATCTCAGAGCTTGTGACACTCGTCACTTGCATTTTTTTACCTTGATAAAATCTCCATCAAATGTCTGTCTCTTAGAAAGACTGGAGCGAACACCAAGTACCCACATAAACCTCATCTGACCCCAGTTTGTGAGGTGGCTGTGGCACAAATAGGAACTGCGGGCTAGCGACAGAGGGTGTAAATTGCACCTCGTTGCACAAGTGGACTCTCCGCTCACTCCGGGGAGGAGTGTGGAGATCCCTCCTGCTCTCACAGCGTGGGGATGGACGGAGCTTGCAGGCAGAGCAGTGCCATCATGCGAGGTTGCCTGTGAAAATCAGCTCCAGGCTGGCTGGGTCTTGACCCTTAAATTGCAGCATTAACCTTTTGCCGCTGGTTCTGGCAACTGTTTCGTGTTGCGTTGTCTCTAACACTCAGCAAAATTTCTGCAACCATAAAAAAGGCCAGGAGCTCCAGACTAAAAGCCTGGCGCTGCTTGTTAAAGAATGTTGGCTGCTCGGTGTAACAGTGGAGTCCCCACCTTAGGGGAGCTAATGAGGCTCTGTTTCTCAGCTCCTGCTGTGAGGACTTCTCTGGCCTTGTTGCATGAGAGCTGCATTGTAAACTATTCTAAAAATCGACGAAAAATTAGCAATTATCTTAGTTTCTGAGATACCCTTATGGGGAGTTTTATTTAGTACTCAAAAGTATGTCTAAAACTTTACAAAAATGGAATAAATCCTTAATGAAAGGGACAAATGAAACTGGAGGTATATCTGAAACTGTTTCATTGTGTCTGGCAGTAACGACTAAAATGAAGTCAGAAATCCCATGGCATTTATGGACATATCAAACCGTGTGGACCGAACTGTGTTTTTCAGATTTATTATCTGTAAAACCAGCATCAAGGGATGGTACACAGCTGAGCAAAGATCCAAGACACAAGGGCAAGGTAAAGTTTCAAGACATACATTGCAAGACTCAGGTTCTGAACTTTCCATCACAATGTCTCTTCGTCAGAAAAAACTGATAGTCCTTTATAACTACTTGTTTCAGAATCTGTTAATTTTACTCTCCAGCATGCCCCCTTTTTGATAAGTACACAAAGAAAACTTTTTGCAAAGAATTAGCCATTTTGGCTTTTACTTGTCTTCAAGAAAAATATGATCTAAGGATAATAAACCAATTACCTAATATTTCCTGTATCATTGAAAAATGGCATAATCCTGCCTGCTTTCAGTCTTAGTTTGGCATATAATGTTGCAAATTTAATAACTGTTAATCTGACAGTTGTTAGGTTGCTGGCAACAACACAAGTGAACTATGAAAAACCTTTATTTTAGCAATAGGAAATACTTGCTTGACAGTCATTACCTGTCTCTTTAAACTATATAAAAATGCCTTCATTTGATTTCAGAAAAAATGCCTCAACACCTTTAAACTATAAAATCCTGACATGATGACAATGTATTGGCAGTATTTGGTGGGAAGCACATTATAAGATGTTTGAATACTTTAATGCTACCCAAGCAGACATTCATTATGCTGTTATGAATGTAATCTCGCTAACATACACAGTTGGAATCCCTAATCCCCTGACCATATCTTAAGTGGTCTGCACAGGCAAGCCTATTACCAGGAAGAACACTTTTGTACCTACGATGGAAAAATTGTAGGATGTTCACCAACAAGAAGAAAAAAAAGGAAAAATACTGTATTAGAGTAACTAGTCCAGTGGTTTCTTGAAGACCTGAAGGCTTAATTCAGTGATGTTAGCGAGATGAAAAGCAGTGTTTATCAATCTGAGAGGAGTCCAGAACAAAGCAATAGTGTAGGTACTGTAACATCCACTGCAGCTAGCTGGTGATTTAAAGAAGATAAAACATTCTTTCACAAGTTAAATGTTGTGTTACGATTTCAACTAGATAAATAAATAGAAGGCGTACTTGTGTTCTCTTCCATGCTGGTCTCTGCATGATATAGACATGCTACGACCAACTCCTCTTTCAGTTCCTGCCTTAAAACCCATTTCTTCTAGGACATCTGTAACAACTTGGTGATCCAGTAGATAACATATAGAAAGGCTGCTGTGAAATTACAGCAACTAACTCTCCTCTGAATCTGTTAGATGTATTCCTAAGGCCCAGCCCCACCACCCTAAATCACATTGAGAAATCCCCTTACGTCTCAGTGATTTTTGACAACTTGAACAAGATTCAGTACAAACAGGGATGGGGGGAAAAAAGAAAGGCTTTCAACATAGATGTTCAACTGGGGGCAGAGATTTGAAAAAAATGCCTAAGGAATTTAGGAATGCACATCCTGCATCTCCAGACAGATTTATATTCCTGAATCATATAAACAGTTTTGAAATCCACCTTTATTTCATGCCTAAGGGTACAACAACTGCTGTATTAAATCAGGTTAAACAGTGGTCAAAGATCTGCAGTTGAGATTTTTGAGCCAGAGGGAATGTCTCTTGCTAAATACTGTTTGAGATAATTTTTCATCATGTCTAACCACTTTTTGAACACAGGCACACTTTTAACATCTGCCCCATTCTGTAGTAGGAAGTTCTGCAATTTAATTCTTGGTGCCTGAAGAAATACCTCTTTAAATTTTAGTAATTATTGTCATCATGTAAAATATATAGGTCAATGTAATGCAAGAAAGTCCTATGCCCTGTATAGTAGCATTACCATTCAGATGCTACACGTCTCTTTTCAACAGCTACAGGCATTGGCATTCACTACCTTTTTACTGGAAGCAAGTGCATGGAATGTCAAGTTTGTATTTCACTGCTGGAACAACATCTATTTCATATGAACATACTAAAATGTCATCAAAACAAGATTCTGGAAAATACTTTTGAAAAGTACTCAGAATGATACCTTAAGACTGGCTGCACTGAATTATCCTGAAAAAAAAAAGTTTGTGATTTTCACAATACAAGTTGTTTCTTCCAGTGTTTTAACAGACCACAAATTATCCAGGAACTTGTTGCACATTTAAGGAGACATCTGGTATTGTAAAATATGATATTACTCAATAAAAACCACACAATTAAAAAAAATACTATGTGCAGGGATAATGAGAGAAGTACCATTTGTTATTCCTTTCAGAAAAAAAACAGCTAATGAAGGCATAAGACAGGAGTTTAAACATTATTAACATTAATATTATTAACATTATTATTAACATTAACATTATACTTGACAAGTATAATGTTAAGACCAACTGGAAAACTCAAGAGAGAAAACTCAAAGATCTCCAGAAGGGAGGGAGAGGAGCACCTGGGAGGAAAGAGAAGGGAAGTTGTATGTTTGGTTTTTAATGATGCAGATACTGTTTCTCATTCATCTGTATTTCAGTACTGTATATGCAAGCTTTGTAACATTAGGAGATGATCAGATTCAATAGAACAAAACACTTAACGAAAATGTTTCATTGTTTGGATCAAATTTCCACTCTGTAAAAGGACATCCATAAAGCCTCCAAGTAATTTGAATAGCTGTGGCATTTCTGTGCTTCGGAGTAACAGCAACAACAAATACTCCATATTTCTGGCGTCTTGACCATCACAGCCTTCACTGGACATCTGATTTTGCAATCCTGACAGTACTGTGTACAAACACTTTTGAAAGTTTAAATAGTGTTTAAGAACAACTTCTGTATATAAATTTTAATCAACCACGAATTGTAGAGCTCTCTAATAATCTCTGAGTAAGCTGACTAGAATCATGTTTTCTCAGGAAGACTTTAACTCTTTTCCGATGGAAACAACTACCTAACGTTAGGGTCTAACATGTTGCTACTGTCAGGAATATATGCTTGTCCTCGCACTGCCACATCAGCCTGCGCCCCGGGGGTTCCTCGCTGGCACACATCTGCTCACCTGTTCTGCTTCCGTGCTTCTTCTGGCTTGATGCAAGCATGCACCTACAGAAAAATTCACCAAGCAGGGAAATCCTGTCTCCTGGTAGGAAATATTCACACTCTTCTCTCCAAACAGTGTGAGTAGATGTGACCAGCACTGGAGCTTACCCCAGCCCTCCTTCAACTCTAGAGTCTTCAGCTCTGCCCTGTCACCCAGTTAATCCATGCCACTTCCTCTTAGCCTCCCACAACAAAAAACTACCCAGGGAGGTTCGTGGAGAACACTTTAGTAGCATTCTTCTGAGATCCATAGTTTGTCTCCTTTGCATTTATGAAAACAGATCTTCAGAAATATTAAAGTACAAGAGGATGCACAACATTGGTTCTGGTAAAACTGCTTCAGAGTGATAAAATGAAACCATTTTCTGGGATGCAGCTGGGGCAAGAAGCCCACCAAGAAAGGGAAACAATGCATGCTTAAATAATTGTTAAAAAAAAAAAATCCTTCAGGATGATATCTCAAGGATGCAGTAGGCATTCTGGGGCAGGGCACTGCACCCACCCCTTTTTTTGAGAACCAGCATAAAGTCTCTAGCAGGGTGCCTACTGCTGAATCCCTGCTACTTTATGGCCTGGGCATATTATGCCTGACCTGGGCATCATCAAAAGACTGTCCAGAGATTGACCAGAGCTAGGTGTTGGGAACAATAGCTAATTCAGGCTTCGGGGAATGCCAGGAAGCTCATTCTTCCAAGTTTGATTCAAGGTCTATACAAGGTGTTCTAGGCATGATCTTCAGGAGCCCAGAAGATCACAAGGGATAGCATGTCATCCAAACTCAACTCACTGCCCTACTTTCAGAGCAGAATATGAGTATGTTGATATGAGTCATAATTTTGTTAGTGGACAAAGAGAATTGGAGTCCACAGGTGAGGCTGACAGACCCCATCTAGGGAACGTGGTAAACCAGTCCTGAAGGGACACATGGTGAGTTGGTCAATACTGGCTCCACAACCGAGATGAAGGAATAGTAAAAACAAAAGTCTTCCAGTCTCTACTATTCTCCTTTCATACCTTCTTGTAGCCCATAAGAGAAGTGGAAGGCAATACTCCTGAATCTATTCATGAAGTAGAATAACAAAAAGCAGGTCTTTTACAAACAGAGCAGCCACTCCTCTGCTGACTCCTGCCTTCACTGGGTATTTCAGGCAGCAGACTCTCATCCCGTTCACTACTCAATCCACTCGTTGTTCCAGCTTAATTTGCAAACAAATCTTCTGAGGAGTAGAGTTAAGTATCCTTTATAAAACTCCCAAATAATTTATGTCAAGTTTGTTAACAAACTTTTTTTGCAGATGTCTACATTTAACTAATTCCTTATATGGACATGCCACAACCAGATTATCTTCAGATGTCAGAGAGATTTTCTCATTCCATATTTTCTTCCCTTGCCTAAACTTGTTTGTCCCCAGTTTCTCAGTAGTCCATCACTTATGAGAAAGTCTGTATGACTCAGCAAATCTTGGTTAAGTATCACTCGCTGTAGTGTATGTAATGCAGAAACTGTTCAAGTGTTGCCTTCTCATATGAGCCCTTCATGCTAGGACTCAGAAGCTGGAAAAAAGGAAAATACCTCAAAAGGCACATGCATGAAATTTACCTGACAAAGAACTCCTCCTTTTTTACATTGATTTTTCTATTCATTTGTCTTTTTGTAAGAAGGTACGAAAAAACCCCACATTTCTATCGTCAGCTCTTGTAGGAATGTTTCTTTAGACTGTCACCATTTAAAAACTAATATGTTCAACCAAACCCAACTATGTATTTTAAGAGAGGTTGAATTGACTCAACCAGGATGTTAGTGGTGTCTAAAAGTCATTTTACCCTCGCTCCAGAAAGAAACGTGGTGTATTTTTAGTGAATGTTTATTTTCATCTGGGGTTCCTTTTTCATGGAAAGTTCCAAGAGCTCTGTGTACCAGATAGCTTGGCCACATAGTTTACAAGTTATTGGTAAATCAGTTTGTCTCAGACTAGCCATTTAAGGTTCTGAAGAATTGCTTGTCTTTAGGAGGTATCTTCCTATAAAGCTTTCAGGGTGTTTACTCAGCACAGGGTTGTTGCTCTTAGTCACCCTGATACTTACACTTATCTTCTCAATTTCAGCATAATTCCCGAGGAAGCGTTTGAACAGTAGTGATGGCTGACATTTTGAAGATGGCAAAGCATTTGTGCTAAGGTGCTTCTTTGTTAGTTAGCCCTAGACTTCAGACTTGTTTAGTGTCGATAATCATGATAGTATTCATTGACAGCAAGTTGACTCATAGTGATGCCCTGTGACACATGGTTAGAACCATGAATCAAACAGCTAGACGAGATCTTCTTATATTTTTAATCTCAAATCATGTTTTTAATCTAACCTATTTAGAAAAAGGTCCAGAGTTTACTTTTAATTACTCTCCAAGGAGGAGATGGGTAAAGCAAACAATTCCTTAAGATGAAGTAATGATGCACTTTAATTGACACTCAGAAGTCATTGCCCATATTCTTCTGGTTTAGCAATCCACCATGCCCCATGGGCTTTCAGGACATGTACAATTATGGAATGAGGAAAACTTTGGGCATAGCTCCATGTTCTTCTTGGCATTCTTAGAGAGCAATGGGAGTGTCTAAGAGGATTCTGTAAATGCAGATTAGCTTTTCCACAGAAATGACACAATTTCCCCATGTAGACAAGCCATAGTTTCTTTGCCTGATGCCTGCCAGAGACATTTCCTCTGGCTTTTGTCACAGCCCTCTTTAGTAGAACAATTTGTAGTACAGGAGCCCCAAGCCTGTCTCTTTCCATGACTCGCACCTCTCTAACATGAGCAAATCAAGCTCAACAACACTGAGATCAATCAGGAAGACAGACCAGATAAGGTGGCCTGCTTACACAGGATCAAAACCTGGGGCTCCCACTGTGACCTGGTCTCTCACCACAATCACCAGTCCCAGAAATGAACTAGTCAGTTGGCACCGGGTAATAAGGTGGGATGAATCCCAAACACTGACGGCCACTCCCAGCAGTGCCACTGCCTTTGTACTCCATTCAGTCTGTACTGTGTTTACAAACAAAAGCCTACATGTTAGCAAAAACTATTACTGTTTAGCTTCTCCACTAGTTATTGGAAGATGGATATTAATGGAATGAGTTTTGAGGATGCAAGGAAAAATATTACTATACTCCTTTCTCTGTGTGAGCTTAAAGTCTCAAAGTACATGCCATACATCTATCTTTTTAGAAGTTTTATGTGGAGAGCAGAGATAAGTAAGCATTAATTGTACCTTATGAACTACGTAAATACTGAATCCTTGCAAGGCTTACATGAAAAGTATTTGGAATAACCTTTTTATAAAAGCTACAAGGCAGTAAATCTGCTCATTCTTCCCCTTTAAAATTCCAAAGCTCCAGGGTATCAGTTTTAGCTCATGCATCGGCTCAAGCATATAAACGAATTTCCCTCTGATCTTCTTTCTGAGGTTATTTCTCAGCCATTGGTGCTTATCTTATGGATTGTGTGTCCCCTAGATAATTGAAAGGTGAACAGAAAGGTAGAATTTATTTTTTTTTTTCCAACTGCTCTGGAAGTCTGCAAATTATAAAACAGGCAGGTCTTTCCACTGTCCAGCATCCTAGGATAACAGCTGAGTAGTCTACTGTCACTAACAAAATAATGATTCTGATGAATAGTGATCAACAGCTGCATACTGTATCCAAAATAATAAAGAGGCAGGGACCCAGCTATTATGATAGCCATGTAATAGTTACTCAGTCAGCTCTCACATCTAGATAATATAATACATTGAATTGCCTTTGGCCTCCTGCATTTCTTCTCCATCTTCTGACTGACTGCTCTTAGTGGATATAAATGGGAATGACCTGCAAGGCAGCTTCTCTGCGATGAAAGCTTCTGAGCCGATCCAGTAACTACCACATCCTCTGTCATGTGTCTGGGCTCTTTTTAGCCAGACTGCCTTGCCCCAGTGTCTGTATATGATCCAACTAAAATTCACATATCTTTTTCTTATGAGGAGTTGGAATAGGATTTTGGCAAAGAAAGCAAGGACAACAGCATGAGTTTTGGATGTGCTGAAGAGGAGAGTCGTGGCAGAAATGCTGTGCTGGAAAAAATTTCCTGTCCTTGGGGAATTTTTGGGACTTCAGAAACTCTCACATCCTGCACTAAGTCAGAGCCATCTTTCAGATGGGGAGAGCAGTCAGACAGGCAACAAAATAAGTAGCAGGCTAGTTGTTAAGACACTCAAGTTGTACAAAATCCAGCATCAAGCTTGTACCTGCAAGCTGCTCCAGCTATGGATTTTGTCAGCTCAGCCAGCCATGGAGTAATATGGCTGTCAGCCAGGACTCAATGAGTTCAGGTTGTTTGTCAGCTCAGGAGAAGCCTGAAAAAAAAGCTATGGAGATAATATGTTGGCATCTAACCTGGTTCTGAAAATTGTTTGGCTGACAAGGTTGTGTTGGGACACCACTGAGAGCAAATTCAGACTCTGCAAAATAATTTCATTTCAGTGAGCTGACTAATTCATACCAAAAAAACCCCAACAAACCCCCAAATAAGTTTTATTAAGCTTTTTCTGACCAACTCTATCCATGCCCTTTTTTCCCTAATTAATCAAAGGCACTTTGTACAGATGTTTTCTGGCTCAGCATGACGTCTCCTGTCATTAGATTTCAGAGAGGCTCTCTCTCGCATATTCTTGCAGATGTTGTGCAAAACAGTCAATAAAGTCAATACAGGAAGGAGTTATTGATGAGTTGTATTACAACTCCACCCCTGGAATAAAGGACCCTCCCCACCACCTTTTCCTTCAGTCATCCACACACATACTTCCCAACCTCACAAACACAGCTGGAAGTAAAGCAAGTAGGGAACAGTTTTCCTATGCAAGTGTTCAGGAAGATGATTCACAAGCAGTGAAAGCAGAGCGGGAGCTAAGACTGCTGAAATGGCAGCACAAGCAGTGCTCACAGAAATCCTGGCAACACAGATACTTTTTATTTAAATTGCAATAAACCCAGGTAAGTTTCTCAAGTTCCTGGCCTTAAGGTCTTCCAGTGTTAATCTCTGTTAAATATCCTTGAGCGCTGTCTCAATCAAACAGTTCTTGTATTACCTTTCTACAGTGAAAATGCCTTTTTTTGTCTTTCATTTAATTGTTGTTCATTGAGGTAAAGAACACAGATCCAACTGAGTCATTGAGGCAGTTCCCTATTATCATGGGTAACTGTGTAATTCAGGCTGATTCATAGTTGACCAAGCTCTTTCTTAAAAGTATTTTTGTTTATCCCTTGCAATTTCCATTGAGTAGCTGTTCCAGAAGCTTACTGGTGAGAATCTGTCTTCCGATTTCAAGCTGGAATCTACTGCTAGCAAACCTATCATTCTAATTATTTGGTGCCAGTATTGTTCTATAGCATAGATAGCTCTTTTTTCTTCTTTCTCTGCTGCTCATCACTACTATCTCTCCTAGCAATACAGTAGAAAGAGTGGTTTATCTCCTCTCAAGTTCTGGGTTTGCTCTGCTAAGCAAGAAAAGCTTTTAAAATCTCTTATTGTTTGGGAAGAGATAAAAGTAGGTAAGAAAATAGGGACTTAATTTTCCATATTGTAGCAGGAGCCTTCCTTTGCTCCTGCTCCAAACTGAAATCACCTCTTCAGTGACTGGAATCACAATGTTCCCTTACAGTTTGAAGCCCTCTTCACATATTAAATAGCAACAAAAACGTATCATCAATGTGTATTAGCCAGCCTCACATCAGCTCTACTCTGTCTCTACCTACAACAACTACCTCTGGAGACCATGTGGACAACTATTTGACGAGCTGCTTAGCTACTGACAGCTAGCAATCCAAGACAGGGAAACGTCACCAGTGAGTCACCTCCTTTTTCACTTTGAAGCAAACTTTTGGTTAGGTAAAAGACTGCTGCAGCTCTGGGTGAAATCTCTACAGGCTTCAGGATGACTAAGACTACTTTCCTGGAAGTTTCACTGCCACTGATGGTCATTCCAGGCCTACAACACAATCCTTGTACCATCTAGTCTGAGCTGGCCAAACCTGTAAGCAGCTATATGTGAAACCACTCAGAATTAATATATAAATAAGAAAATATGCAATTCTTTGTTTCCTCTCCTCTACTTGGCCATTAGGGCATCACTGCAGTTGTTACTAGGTTCAGCCAAGCCCATGTGGCTATATAAACACCAATACGCATGCAACACCTCATTTGTATTCAAAGTGATACGTAGAAGTAGACTGCGGCTCACAAATGACACCAAGTAGTTAAAAAGCAGATGGATTATCAGAAACCAGGAGGAAATCATTGTTTTCTTCAGTTTAACCTCAAACCTCAGTAAACCGTCCAAGATGTCACACAGGAAAATCCCTGAGTATAAACAACACCCTGGTGTGTCATGTCCCATGTATCATTATCCCATGCTATAGCTGTCCAGAATGCTGTGCAGCTTTGTTGGACAAGAAGTAGACTGTGGATTCAGTGATTCATAAAGCAGAAGCTTTAGCCAGAACATACAAAGTTTGTCAGTGCTATTTTTCTCTGCATTTATTCTGCATTATTTGCAGTATAGAAACATATCATAGAAAATAGAAAATCAATTCCTGTGAAGAAATATAATCTTTCTTACAATGGGTTTCATAAAATTCCTGAGATATTCCAGGAATCAGTTAGACAACTTGCCTTTTGACTTTATGTCATTCATCAGTTGTGTTTCGCCAGGACCTGTTTTTTACAGCAGTCAATCAGCAAATTTGTCAAGCAATATTACAGCAATCTGTCCATGGTTGTATTAGGTTGTTCATGATTGGAAAAGAGGGAGCTTTCCATGACTGCACTAACAGCAGGTATCAGTTCCTGCTACTTTGAAATATACACTGCGTGTCTCTGTGTGAGATACAAAAATCTTTATTCTATTTTTATTTCTATTTCTAGAAAGCTTTGGCATTGCTTTTATGCATATCTTTTAACACTTGGTAACATTTACTAACTAGAACATTTGGCAGTACCACTGACAACATTTCCGCTGGATTATTTCTCTTAAACATTTCGCACGTTAGGAAGATACTGAAAGAAAGACTATATATACTTCTATAACCCATACAGTTTTACAGCATTTCTCATACAATGATGCTTACTTAGAAATTCTCACCCACAGACCAACAGAAATTTTCTAAGGGTCTTTACACCAGTACGTTAAATGAAATCAGTACCTCAGAGGAGAGTTATAAAGACATACATGTTATCATAAAATCTTAAAGTCTTTTGTCATTGAAAACACTTACTTCTGGACTTCTCATAGCTCATCCTATTCCTTTGGCAGAAGCCATGTGATTTTAATGACTAAATTAATCACTTTACATTTAAGCTTTCTGAAAGTCCTGAGCTGCAGAAGCAGCATGATTTCTGGTCTGAGAAAGCACAGGTGGCAGTGATCACCATCCCAAAGACTGAGCAGGGAGCTAGTTTACATACTGGTTTTATTCCAAATTACTTGTTTAGGGAGTACGGTTGGCACATGAACAGTTGGGCCAAATGCTAAGGGCCAAGTTGGAGAAAGGAATGGGGACTCCTTTCACTGCAAGTGGCAACAGCTGGAGCAGCCAAAGATCACATTGATCCACAGGTGCTGGGGAGAAACATGACTGGGGCTGGGATGAGAAAAAGGCATACATTGGAGTAAGAGCAATAATAAGCAGGAACCATGGGAAAAGGAAGATGCTGGACAGCAGATACAGCCAGTGACACACTGCACAAAAAAATAGAAACTGGTGTAGTTGCTTCGTATACTCAATGTTGTGGGTCAGCTACAAAGAGGGGTCACTGGCCAGTCCTTGTGCCCTCCACAGTCTCCTAGGGAAATGTTACCAGTCCTTTTTGAAACATGCCTCACTGCCATCTCCTTCTCTTTTCTCATTCCTCTGCTTTCCCACCATACAGCATCCTGTTTGCTGTCACTGCATCTGACTGTGCCTTTAGGAACCAGGATTATAGGGGATTATTTGCTGCCAAACCACCAGAAGTTTGTTTGATACACCAGACAGAGCCTGAAAGTTGTCAGCAATGTTCATAAATAAAAATTTACTAAAACAAATATGAGATCATATCACGTGGATTTCCTAAGCATATGCAGCTAAACTGTTTCCAAAACTATGCACTACTCATAAGACTAAGTTGCATGCCATGTAAAATGTGATCTAACTCATAACTGAGAAAAGGAAATGAGGCAAGATTTCTCTTCCTGTGGAAAGAATTAGAGTAAGCAACAGTCTGAACTCACCTTTCCCATGGGTCTGCAGTTAAGCTTTTAAAAAGGTGAAGGAACAAAAACTTGAATATTCTGGTTTTTTCTGCATTCAGACAGTGCTTTTTTTTCTGTCTTTCTTCCTCTTTGTAACTGAAGACTGATCTGAAATGCTTAACTGTGCTAGGGAGATATCCAGCATCTGTAATCTGAACAAAAAATTTAGAAGAATATAAACTGGTGAGATGAAAAGATGTGGACAATGCCCCTTAGGGAAGACTGGAAAGGAGGGCTGCAAACTAATATCTTTGGAATCTGCTGCTGCATGAAAATGTTCTCCCAGATACAGAAAAGGCATCCTTTTGCCTAAAATGGAGGAGAAATTCGTAAGGAGAAATTAAAACCAACTATCATGTCTGAAGCACTTTTTGCATTCTTGGCTGGTGGGAATATCCTTCAAATGATCTACAGAAGATAGAAATGGTATTCACAGCTGTAGTTTTGGTAGTTAGGCACAAATCTATCAGCTTTTCTCCTGAAAACAAATAGCAATGGGAAATAAAATAATCCAAACCAGAACAGCTGAATAGATGGAAATTACATTTACCGGCTTGCCTGCAAAGCAAAAGGGGCATTCCTTTCCAAAATGCTTTTTCTCAGCCATTCCTCATCAGTCCTCTTTCTTCCCCTGGCGAGCTGGTTACTCCTGAGATTTGAGAGAGAATTCTGTGACATGTTCTGCATACAATAATAAGAGAAGGACAGAAAGATTGTTAGTTCCCATAGTTATTATGAAAAGGTTTTTTGGTTGATCAAATTGAGTGTTTTATATTTACCGCTGACTGATACACCTTCCATCTGTGCTGATGAGTATTAAGCCACTCATACAAAAAAGTCTGGCATATCTGAAATGCAGGACTTTGAGAAAACTTTTATCCTGCTTACAGAATAACAGGCTTGTATTCTGCCACTAAGAAAATTCCCTAACAATAAATAAAACCACTGGCTTCAAAAAGCATTCCTGAAAAAGCACAATGATTAGCCTTGCAACCTTTGAGGCGTTCCCACGGCTGAGTAGCCACTAGCAGTCTACACTGGGTCTAATAGTGTTCAACAACTTTATTAATCATCCAGATGATGAGGCAGAGTGTACCCTTAGCAAGTTTGCTGATGACACAAAACTGGGAAGAGTAGCATGCCAGGGGGTTGTGCTGCCATTCAGAGAGACCTCAACAGGCTGGAGAAATGGGCTGAAGCCTCATGAAGTTCAGCAACGGGAAGTGCAAAATCCTGCACCTGGGTAGGACCAATCCCATGCACCAGCATATGCTGGGGGCCACCCAGCTGGAAAGCAGCTTGGCAGAAAAGGACCTGGCGGTCCTGGTGAACACCAAGTTGAACATGAGCCAGCAATGTGCCCTTGTGATGAAGAAGGCTGATGGTATCCTGGGCTGCATTAGAAGGAGTGTTGCCAGCAGGTCAAGGGAGGTGATCCTTCCCTTCTGCTCAGCACTGGTGAGGCCCCACCTGGAGTGCTGGGTCCTGTTCTGGGCTCCTCAGTGCAGAAAAGACATGAACAGACCAGAGTAAGTCCAGCAAAGGCTACTACAGTGATTAAGGGACTGGAGCATCTCTTCTATAAGGAAAGGCTGAGAGAGTGGGAACTGTTCAGCCTGATGAAGAGAAGACTCAGGGGGATCTTACCAATTTGTATAAATACCTGAAAGGAGGGTGCAAAGAGGACAGAGCCAGGCTCTTTTCAGTGGTGCCCAGTGACAGGACAAGAGGCAATGGGCACACACAGGAAATTCAACTTAAACATAAGAAAAAACTTCTTTGGTGTATTAAGATCCACTATGTTTGCAAGGATCTAGAAAACGCATCTAGCCTAACCTTCAAGTTACATGTCTTTTCCTACATCTTACCCTGTAAGTGGTCCTTGTAGGTACTCAGAGATTCTCCTGAATTACTGTGGATACCCTGCCTGGAGACTGCATAGAAGAACACAGGTTGCTAAAGGGCAGAATTAGGGAAAAAAAGCTGGGGTTTCTGTTTTTAAGGAAATGAAAGAACTTAACTTTGGCTTATCATACTCCTGTCAAAGTGTGGAGCCTAACCAATAGCTCATTTCTCTTTCAGTTACACAGCACTACAGTCATGCAAATGATTAAAAAGCCCTAGCTTGCTTTTTTTGTATGCCTTGCAAGCACAGCTGGAGTTGGTATGGTTGACAGGTCTGTTGTCCAGCCATGGCTCTCCTAAGAGAGTGGCTCCTAACTCATCTCCTGCTGTCATTGTAACTGTCAACAAACAACATCTCTTGTTGAGGTACAACCAGCCAGAGAAATGGCTTCCCTACTGCCAAATACCAGATTAGCTGAGCCTCTTCTTTGGTAGGAAGGAAAGACTGTGCCCATCATCTGCCCAGATGAGACCACCCTGCCTCTTAGCTTGTAACACCACTCACTACAGTCCCTAATCTTGTGCAAAACCATACATGCCTTTGGTGAGTTGTTCCCTCCGTTCAGCAGCAATCTGACTCAGTGATAAGAGGCAAGCTAGTCAGCAAACAAAACTCTGCAAGTTTGCCTTTCCTCAGAGAGCCTCTGGAAAAATGGAGTCCTCTTCTTCCCAGCCACATTTCTCTCACATGGAGTAAGACCTGGAGATGTGCCTTTCCTTGCAGCCGGTCTTGGGAAGCACTTGCTCTCCTTCCAATTTCCAAGCATTACAGGCAAAGCAGACTGTGGCTGACCTTCCTGGACAGCGAGCAGTTTGGTTTGTGTGCCACATCAATTGCCAGGTCTCCTTAATATACATTCATAAGTAATTTGGGTCCTTGGCAAAAGACTCCTCCCACTTCATGTGTGGTTGATCTCAAACCCAAAGCTGTCCTAAGCCCTGACCCTGGCTGATACCAAATCACGTTCCACCCACCACTTTTTGTCCTTCTGAGGATGCTCCTGTTCTTTGGTTCCTGCTCCAGGGACTGGGTAAGATTCAAATTTCCTGCTACTTCCAGACTATAGAAAGGAAAGCCACTCCAGTAGTCTTCACTTCCCCCTCCCCAGGGCAAATGTGATGGGGCAAGGAAGCACTGCTTGATTAAGAGGACACATCTGAATCCCCACTTTTGACAAGACATCAGGTCCAGAGGCATGACAGGTGTGCCTGCCTCCTTATTGATGGCTTTTTACCCAGGGGCAGGAACTCCCTTCACTGCACAGGAACAGCACAGTTAGGGTAGAAAAAAATCTGTACTTATAAACACAATTGCACATTTTGTGTATGAAAAATCCCATCACCCTCTGTACAAACATCGCAGGACCAGTGTGGGAGGTAATTTGAAAAAACAGCCCTTTCTATATCAATTAATACTATTTTTCTTAAGGAAGAATGTTCAAGGTAGGAGTCAAGGGTATTCTGTGCCATTTAAATGTCTGCACTCAACTCTGAGGGTAGCCTTCAGTGAGGTACCGACAAAAACCCACAGGTCTCTATAAATATTAAGCAAAAAAAAATGTTTGTTTTGTATGGTGACAGTCTTGCAGAGCCAGGACGTGGTGTT
>VYZV01000894.1:124465-157780 GCA_013401275.1 Pandion haliaetus | reverse complement strand
GGATGTGAATTCTGGCATACTGGTCCAAGGATTTGCTGGTCTCTTCAGTCTACCAGGAGGTGAAACTCCTGGACATCATACTAAAACTTGTGTGTTCAGTGACAGAAATAGTGGCCTGTAAAGACTTTGACTTCTGGGCACCTGCATACTGATACAATCTTTAATCACATGATCACATACTGTCTTTCCATCTGAGGTAGATTAGCAACGACAAAATATCTGAAAGAGAAGAAAGTATAGAATGACCTGAAACAGGTACTTGTGATTTATTTCATTTGTGAAATGAATGCTCTGAGAAAGGGTAGAGTACTGGGGCACCTCCAAGTTAAAGAAATAGGCTGCCTTTTAATTCCTTTTATGTGTCCTTGAAATTTGCCATTAGTCTTTACTGTACCAGGAATCTTCTAGTGTGTCATTCTCTGACATAATGAAGATAACCAGCAAAATCTTCTGGAACATGATGCGTCCCAGCATATGTGGGAGGAAAATTTTCATTGATTGTTTTTTGCATGTCTGTTGTTGACTTATTTTTCAAAGTGGATGCTGATATTATTTTATTTCCAGTATCCCACTGGGCTTCTTGGATCTGGAAGGTTGCTCTCCTGCTTCTGCAACATTTTCATTGCAGTTATCACACTGTAATGCAGAGGGAGTTGGTCAAGAAAAGCATCAGTTTCTGTAGTTACTGCTTTTGCATTATTTACCTGGAATTACTCTTTCTTAGTGGCAGCACTCAGTAGTGCTTTGTGCTTTCTAGCTGTAGAAGAAGAGACAATTCCTGCTTGAAGAAACACATAGCCTGTTAGCTGAGCCAGGAAAAAGGAACAAACAGAAGTATTTTTCTGCCTAAATGAACAAAATTCATAAAGGCCATCAGAACAAGAGGGGTTTATTAAGAGATGCTTCAGCATGGAGAAGGTGCAGGCTCATGGCTGAGGTCACAGAAGAAGGATGGAGTGAATTAGAGGTGGTTATTAAAGGCCTCCTCCTTTGGTTTGGTTACAGCAGCCTCTCTCCAGTCACCCTCTTCAGTGCATTCATTTGCTATTTTGCTTTGTAACTTGAGGGAATGTGAACTGAGAAAAGATGAATGCTTGCAAATAGGTGGTGATTGATGCTGGTGTACAGCTGGACTTGCACTAGTCATGTGAAGCCTGTGGACTGTTTTTACCTTTAAAACCTCCCTCCTGTAATGACTGTGTGAAAACCAAAAACTTTCCTAGTACCCCTTGCCTTTTCATGTTCACAAACACTGTTCACAAGCCTGAAAGTAGTAAGGTAATACGTCTGATTTCAAAGAGATGGACAACTTAATTGGTGTATAAAATTAGAGCTAATAATGCATACTTTTTTTTGGTAATATATTCTGTATACTTTGTGTGTTAACTGGGTAATTTGTTTCTGCCTTTTACCTTCGGAAGCAGTGGGATGGTGCTATTTATCTTATTTCTTGTGGGAGACTTTTGTAAAGCATATACTGGGCTGCTGATAGAGTGCATAATAAAACAGTCATTGCAATTTTTACTAATCTGAAGCCATTTTCTTTAAGAAGCACAGGATGCAGAATGTGGCTTGAACAGACAAAGTGCATGTAGTTTGGGATTGGTGCATGAATTTTCCACACAGAATAGCTAATCAAAGAGTGAAGTTTATGGAATAATAACGTGATTGGAAATATCTGCTTTATTTACTAATATAAGTCATGTTGAAAACAGGACTTTGAGAAGCAGATTGTCTGCAGGTGAAATTCTCCCACAGTACTGCTGAAGTATAACCTGTGTACTGGCTATTCTAAGGACTCTGAAGGGACTTAACACTTGAAAACCAACTGGGTGGACCATCAGAAGGAGAGGACTGTGATCCCAGCCACACTCCTGTCTACAACAGGAGGGAACAGAGAAGATGTGGGGGCTGCTGTGAGTTTGTGGTTTGAATCCCTCTTGTTCCCCCCAAAACAAAGGGACCACTATGAAACTCATCTTCCCCTCCCCAAGTGCCAAGCATATTTCTTTGGGTTTGCCTCCTCATGCATACACATGTACTTGCATATGTTTATGTGTAAACAAAAACAAAATGCTTATCAGTAGAAGACTCTCTGCTCTCCCTGCTGAGAGAACAGATTATGTGCTTGACAACTGTGAGTCATGTAATCTGAAGTACTGCTGGAACATGCTCACTTCCTTCAACAAGGAGCAAGGTACAAAAGATGTAAAAATTAGAATGAAATGTCAACTTCATGCTTTGCCACAGGGATGACTTTTAACTCTAAATGGTTTTTGAAGCTATGAAGTAACCAGAGCTTGCCTCCCCCAGTATCCCTTGTTCAGCACAGGACAACAAACTCCTGATGGAGGACAGATTTGTGCCTGACACAGCTCTGCTTTCCTGCAGTACATTTTCTAACTTGTTGAACAAACAAAAGGTTGTGGTATTACTATTATTATTATTATTACTACTACTATTACTTTTTACTTCATTTAATGGATTCCTGGTGTCTTCCTCTGTGCAGTGCAGCCTATCTGTGTCAGCACTTTAAATTATTAAAGTTGTTTATTATGTATTATGTGTTAAATGCTGACAATGTGATGTGCAAAGGATGTAGGCTGAAAGAAAGGCATTTACGCAGATGTGATTTATGCTTCTTGCAAGCTGCCTTTGTAAGAATTCTGAGCTTTCATATTTGCAAATCTCAGGTTGGTGGGTTTTGCAGGCTATTCAACTAATTCAGTCCCATCTTTCAAACATCTGTCGCCTCTGAAAAGTTCTCAGTGTAAAGAGGAAACTATTATTTATAAGAAGAAGCTGTCAAAGATCAGCTATGCTCAACAATCTAAAGCATCGCTTACGTACATCAGCACTAAACTATGCTCATTTGGATAGCATGAATGGCTAATTTTAGCTTAAAATTGGAAGCAATTATGGGTTCAGGAAGAAAAGTAGGGCTGTATGTCATTAGTAATTGATTTCTTTTGTGGAAGAGCTTGAAATGAGCAGTTAAGAAGAAAAACATTGTTAAGTGATGCAACCTGTCGCATGCAATGTGCAGATGTTTCCCAGAGATGTGTGTATGTGTCTCAGGTGGATGGATAGTTCTGTTGTCATTCCCCTTCCTCCCTTTGGCTCCCTAAAAATTTCTCCTTTTCCCCCTGCATCTTTTAGCTTCTTCTGTGAAACTCTCAAGCCTAAGATAGCTCACACTAGGAGCATTGTGCAACTCGTATATGAAGAGGAGAGTGTCATGCCATGGCGTAGGAAACTGTGAGCCCCTTGGTAAGATGTTGTTGCTAGCTTTCAATATCACAAGGTCTTTCTTATAAATAAAGAATTGCCCCACCTGTGCATCTTATGGTAAACTACAGTAGGCTGGTCCAACAGAACAATGATCTGTACACCGATGAGAAAAACTTAGAAGCTTGTATACAACAACAGTAAGGATAGAACTGACTGCGGTAACATACTCCTTGTCCTTCTTTGCTTCTTGGCACAGTTTGTGATCTTTCAATGGAATGGTCCTTGGCAATCTAGGGAATGGCTACTGGGTCAGGAATCCTGACCTCTCTCAAATGAGTCAGGTTGAAGAAATTGCCTTGCACTCATTTTTCACAGAACCTTCTCTTCTCATCTGCAAGGAGTCACCAGAATAATCAGACCAGCTGCTGGAACCAAGTTGTCATCCTTTTTGCTGCCAGTGCTATACTGTCCTTCTTAGGGAATTTAAGGGCTAGCAAAAGGAGGGAGAGTATTGCCCACAGGGCTGATGTTACAAAGGATCACTTCACTGACCACCAGCTCTAGGAATGCTTTGGGGTAGTAAAATAGAGCACTTTTGCCTCAGTGGAACCAGCAAGTAGGGAGATAAATGATGAAATGATTGTCGTGTCTGGAAACCAGATTTTCAAGACATTCTGTTGGAGAATTTCAAGGCTCTGTTGGATGTCTTTTCTGGGAAGGGTTATGTTTACATGGTCTTTTGCAAACAGATGTGAACTGTGAGTCTGGGTTGATTAGTTTAAACTCAGTGTTGTGCTAATGTGATGATGTAGCTTTTGAATTAGAGTTAGATCACGTCCAGTTGTTTTGGTGTGTGGATGAAGTGAGTGTGTATCTGTGTGCACAAGATCACATAGACCTGCCAGGTGGGATCCAGTTCCTCAAGCATTATGTAATCTGAGGCCATCTGAGATGTGCGAGGGTATCCGAGATATCCAGTAAGGGGCTGGCAGCTATAACACAGGACCTACATCTGACCCATGCTTGTCTGGAGAGGTAGCTAGCAGCCAAACAGGATTCCCAGGGGCATCTCAGAAGGACTGACCACCTTTGTGAACTGCATGCCTGCTTGCTGTCCACAGGATTGAGGAGCAGACCCATGATGAGTACCCAATTTTTTATATGGCTACCTGGGAGAGATGGCCTGTCCTCCAAGGGGATAGGCTGAAATAGTATTTGCTGTCCCTTTTTCTAAGAGAATTCCATCCAGAAAATGGCAGGTTTGCATATGGCCAGGAAGCTTAAAGCCAAAGGTGTTCTGTGGAGTTCTAGTTTACAAAGACAAATACATGCAGGGAAGTTGGCTGGAAAAGAAGAATTTCCAGTGTGCTGAATACTTTTTTATTTGATTTGGGTTCAAAGCTGGCAGGATTGCTAATTTCATGAGCAGCTGAGGGGTGAAAAGACCCTTACATCAAATCTTGGAGGATATCTGCCAAGTACATCTGCTTTGGGACTAGCACACCTTGTTAGCCAAGACAGCAGAACTGTAAGGAGTCCAGGGTTCATTCAAGAGTCTTTTGTGGATTAGGTCAACATTTGTCAAGACATTTTTTAAAAACAAAAGTTTTCAACTCAGCAAACCATTTTTGATGACCTTGTTTCAGTCAAAAATTTCCAAGAATCTCTGCTTGCAAGTCTGTGCCACACATGGGAGATATTTGGCATGACTATTTTCTTTCCTTAGGACTCTTTATGGCAAGAAAAATTACACAAAGATTCCATTTATCTCATTTTTGAAATTCATATGTAAGATTTATGTATGCCTCTGACAGATTGTAGGCTAATCTCCAATCACTAATCCTCACTTTCCTACAGACAGAAAAGATCTGTGCAAAATTCTTATGGAAGAACAAAATACACGTTTGTATTTAGGCACTCAGTAGCTTTCTCTGACTACATTAAAATTGAGTCTTAACATTCAGTTATATTGAACTTATCCAGTTTGGTGTCTCAGTCTTTCATGACTTTCTGGCTAGCTGCATGGTATTTGGTGTATTTCTGTAGTGTATAGCTTCTGACCATATCAAATCAGGGCAAAATTTAGACCTAGTTAAAAAAGAAAAATAATTTAAATAAACAATATTTAAAAAATAATATTTTCATATATTAAAAATAATATTGCAAAATACTTAATGTACAGTAAAGTAAAAAAATCAAACAGATAACTTCACTTACTGCTATTTTTTTCCCTGGAACCTCATGTCTGTGGGGGCCCCACTTCTGAATTGTAGGTGTTTCTTGTTTTCAGCATTGCTGGATTAAATAAAAAAACCTCCAATCCCTTTTATTCTGGTTTGCTAAGGGAATGAGACTTATGATCTTATTCTGCTTGCCTGTCAGACAGTCTCTTAATAACTTTTGATTCCATTGGCTGATTTCAGCCACCTTCGACACAGGATAGCCACCTCTCAGATATTACATTCCTACACATTTTGTGCAAATCAACAGCTAGGTCAAGGGGAAAGACTTTATTAGAAATCCCTCCAAGGGAATGACAAGGATGCCTGTTATCCCTCCCACAGGGTAGCAGCCACCCAACCAGTCAGCAAGTTGGTGTGGACCTAGTTCCAGGTTAGTTGTCACACCTGGACTGTGACACTGGGGGACCTGGAAATATTGTGAATCTGAAGTGGATGTAGGAAAGTCTGGGAGTGTGGGAAGGGGAGAGGGTTGGAAATGTGTGGGTTAGAAACATGGGGGAGACTGGATGATGCAGTCCCTGTGATGAAGAGACACTGATGTAGGTGGGCTTATTTTAGGAGCGTTCCTGAAATGGGGATGTTAAAGCCAAATCAGTAAGGATATTTTGCTCAATATCAATAAGGAACTAGGCTTAGACTAAGGCACAGAGGGGAAGGTGAGATGCATTTACAATTCTGTTTGTGTGTTTTGTATCCCAGCTACTTGGTAGGTGACAATGAGTAGTTAGACAACTGATTATTGAGTGTTTGATGATGATCTACCTAATCTTAGTCCAGAGTGAACGTAGTTAACGTTTTGATTTTTCTATTGAATAATATTATGGCATTGGTTGCATACAGCACTTCCAAACAACTTATTAACTAAACAAAATCACAGAATACTTTTAACAATAAGTGGTTTGTTTGGCTGCATTAATGTAAATTCAAACTGTTTTTACTGTCACTGCATACATATGAACCATCTCTTTCAGAAAAACAGATTTATTCTCTTTGTGAGAAAAATCTTAATAGAAACTCCCATTACCCAGCATACTCCTCTACCTGAGAAAATTTCTAAATTTCAGCAGGTTTTGCAGTAAATAGATGCAGGTCTTGGAATATTTCAGTGTGTTATACAGCTAACTTGCCAGGTTTTCAAACCCTCTGCAACAATTCAAAGAAATTATTCAATGTTTTGTTTATGTTCTTGGTGCTTCAGGGAAGGATTATTTCCAAGGATTTACTCAAAGAGCACCAAACTGGGTGTCATTTTGGTTTGGAAAATGCTATCATTATGCTCTGTTTATTTATCTGTTTTGTGGCATGATGTGTTTTGATCAAGAGGACTCTGAAGGCAGAATAAAATGGAGAGTATGAGACGGATCAACCAGCAACTGCTCTTTGACATGCTCTGTCCACTGGCCTAGTTTATTAAACCTGGAGTGAAACAACTAAAGCACTAGTAACGAATATGTCTCAGTTTTCCATAAAATGAGCTCCTGGGTTTTGCTGGTAGTGGCTGTTGTTTTTCATATGAAATTGGTAGAGTCTCTCATTAAACAAAAGGCAATTATATGTATTAGCCATAATGATAGAATCATACACCACCCCCTCCCCGCAACCCAAGCCCCACAACCAAAAAAATACCCCCTATGGATGTAATTTTAGAAATGCATTATGCAAGGGGTTAATTTGAGAACCAGTTTTTTTTCATGTTTTGAAAGCTTTGCTGTAATTTTGTATGAAATTTGAGATCAGTAAGTCTATATTATCTTATGAATAATTTACAACACCAACAGTCTTTCTGTGGAAGAATACTAAATTAATTAAGGCCTGGAGGAATTTCCATGTGTTTAAGCCACATTATATCTTCAAGGTTTTACTGCTTCAAAGTCACTGAGATGAACTCCTGGCTTTTCAGGTGTTAACAGTCCCAGGAAAACAAGATCGGTGCCCTTGCTCTAGCCTAGAAAAACTACAGGGCTTGAGCATGTGTGTTTTCTGTGAATCTATTAAAATGGTAGTACCTTACACTCACTTTTTTCTCTCACTGTTCTTGGATGTTGTATTTAAAGGAACTGCCTTACTATCTCCCACACCCACAGGTATTTTGCTGGATTGGATGTCACACTGAAGTCCCTGAGCCAGCTCTTTAGGGTGGCTCATTTCTCTGGGTAAAAGGAGG
Organism: Pandion haliaetus; assembly: GCA_013401275.1. NCBI lineage: Eukaryota > Metazoa > Chordata > Aves > Accipitriformes > Pandionidae > Pandion > Pandion haliaetus. The sequence goes on along the minus strand of VYZV01000894.1, from coordinate 150,142 downwards.
TGGGGGCCATCTCCCGACAACAGGAGCAACCCATAGCTGAGTTTGTCCCTGCTCTGAAAAGCACAAAGCTTGCTTCTAACCACACCAGCCTATGCAGAAAGGGATTTCTTTGGACCTGTTGGCCAACCTTCAGAGAATCAGTCAGAAGCCTCTTATTTTTGCAAGTCCCAAACCATAAGCATCTCCCACGGCTGATATCACAGTGGAGGCTGGATATAGTGACAACGCCAACATGCCACACACACATTATTTATTTAAACAGGACAAAATAGTTGCTTTCCAGCTGCTCTTGATGCCCTTGAGTTGAAATACAAATATAGAAAAAAACATGTGCCACTATAACCAGCTGACAGCCGTTCCCCTTCCCTGAAAACCAGTGGAGCAGAGCAAGGAGGAAATAAGTCCCTCTCTCCCATGGCTAACAACCCTCAGCATCCTCTCCTCGCTTCCAGCTGCTGACCAGCTACATCAAGCAGGGTAATTTTATTCTCTGTGAGAAACCCCTCAAAGGTCCCTCATTTAGGCTTTTATGTGGTACGCCATTTATTGAACAAGCCTAGTACTTAACATATCTCCAGGCCTGGACTCACAGTTACGATGTTCTTCTTTTTACTCCATTTCTGTGCTATCCCCACTTCAAGGATAATGAACTGGAACGCAGAGAGCAGAGGTTTCTTTGCCGAAGGCGCATAAGGACATTGGTGACACATTATGGCACTGAATTTATACAGTCATATCGGTGTATTCCCTATTTCATACCTATGTCCTGCCCCTCCTATATTTCAAACTGTGTACACATCAATTTGTGCCTACGGTGGGGCAAACTAAATGGTTTTCTGGCTGGGTAAATCTGGGTGTGGAGTCCTGGGCTCCTCTGCCTATGTATATTATAGAATAGCCCGCATGAAAACATACTCCCATCAGTCTGCAGTAACTGTTGCCTTGACTAGTTTCTCTGCATTTTACCTCAGAGTGTTTTGGGTGGGAGGTAAGGACTGGGGTCCGCCTTGTCCACCAGGTACAGGTGGTTCAGGCACAGTTCTCTGTGGTTTTGTCCTAATGTTTCTAGTAGAGCAGAAGCATGGAGAGGCAGTGGATGGAAAGGGGATGCTGCGAGGTGCTACGCTGGGCCATCATAGACATCTAGCTTTTGTAGCTTTACAGTGTATATGGGATGAAGAGTTGGATATGGTAGTGCTGGCAGGACCTGTGCTGTCAAGACTTACAGTAGAGATTTCACATCATGGGATATTCTTGCTCATGTGCTGTAACACACAATGTGTCTGTCCCAAGAGTTACAGCCCGATGGCACTTGAAGTGGGAAAAATCCCTAGCAAGGCAGCAGAGGCTCAGCTGCTTTCTCTCAGGGAAGCATAGATCTGAGCTCACTTCAAGACCAGACTTGTGCATTATCCTTCTTGCAAACACATTTTCTCATGTGGAGGAAGCCGTGGGGTTGGTATCTCTGAGAGCGCCCAGCTCCTGCCCATGTGGTTTGGCTGAATTAGGCATCATCCACGTGAGTGGGCTATAAACTCATCCACATCTTAAACTTGGCTCCTTCCGAACACTGGGTGGACTGTTTGAAATTGGAGTGCTGCTGCTGCAAAGCCCCTGGGCCATGAAGGTTGTTGTGCCTAAGCCTTCTCCTAGCTCCACAGTGTAGTTTGGGGAGTCTGGTCCCTCCTCAGCACAGAGCTCTGCTTCTTCCTTATAGGCACGTGCTGAAACACTTCGCTGAATCAGGATCTCTCCAGCACCACAACCAATTTGTACATACATTAAATCAGAAAGGAACCAGGGCAAAGACTCAGGATACAGAAAGCTGCAGTGTCCAGTTATATGTGGTCAAATTACTGACTCTGTATGTTCAGGCTACTTGAACAAATTAAAAGCGGGGGGGTGGAGGAAAGATAGTCAATGAGGCCTGTATGATTGTAGAAGGTGGGGGGAAGTCAGGCTAGGGGCCCTCAGCAATACCCAAATTGTCCTGTTTGCCAATATCCAAGGATAATTTACACATCAAAAGGAGAGAGCGGAAATGGACATGAAAAGTGACAGCAGTTGCCAAGTTAAATAAAAGCCCCTCAGTGAACATGAAGAGCAATAAGAGCCGTTTGGAAAGTTGGCTGCAGAAGAAGAGGTTATGTGAGAGCTTATACCCGACCGCCTTCCTGGCCCCTTGGGAACCAATACAGACATGGAATTCACTTGACCCGCAGGGCTGAGCAAAATATGGCCACACATCAGTAAAGCCTGATGCTTAAGTCATAGGAAACAAAAGCAGGACTGTGCCAGATGCCAGACGAGTGGGATCAGGTAGCAGGAGCCACAGCCTGACTTCAAAATGCCTGAGTAAATCTGGGCTGCTAAATTTCCACTGGACTGAATCTGAAGAAAATAAAGTGGAAGAAAAATGCCGTTTTTTTCTTTTCTAGTGAGATACTAGCGGATGAATATAGGTTGAGTTTGAATAAGCAAGAGGAAATATTTCTAAGACAGGGTGCTTTTTAAAATATGAGGCTTTGTAGCTTTGACATTAAAGCAATTTCTATTCTTGTCACGAATCACTGAAGGACAGACACTGTGTTTAGGTGGGATATGAACATCCAAATCTTTCCTTGCCTCTCTGCCCTTGGTTGTACTTTTTTTTTCCTGTTTGACTTGGAGCAAATTCAGAAATAGTTTTGATTTTCCCCATTACATCCCAGTCTCACTTTCTACTGTTGAATAGCTGCTTAAGATACGTTGTCAGTGTTGTCCTGGCTCGACTTTGCTAAGAGATGGTTCGAATGATCTGGGGTTTCCAATGCAAGCACTAGGAGAGCAAAACTAGTTGTTGCCCCAAGCAAGAATCTTCTGATGAGAAGCTGATCTCTCTTACACAAGTCCAAACCTGAAATAACTCCACAGACATCAGTGCAATCACTCTAGATGTGCAAGAGAGGCGAATCTGCCCTCAAGTCCTCCGTCTTCTTTCCCGGGGGAGGGCAGCCTGGCTCACGAGTCAGGGAGGGTGGAAAGTGCCTGCAAGGATTGCTGCCTTTTTATACAATCTGCATCAGCTTCGTGATCAAAGGCTAAGAGTGATTGGAATAGGCAGAGTCCTGGGCTTTCCCATTCACATGGCGCAGGCAGGCTTAACCCTGCCCGCTTAACACCGTGACTTGGGGCTTTGATGTGAGGAGTCACGTGCGTCTCTACCGCTGTGACTCTTTGTTCCAGGCAGTGGTGTGCCTGTGGGGTGGTGGTGGGGGAAAGCAAAAGGGGGTTAAAACCTCAGACATTTCGGATATATTAGGGCTTGAGTCTGTCCAGAGTGCTGGGGGTCAGTGCCCATACCCTGGCGCTGGTCTGTCTGCCTTCCCTTGTGAGCTGTTCGATGTGATGAATCCTGCAGCTGCCAGGAGCCTCTGCTCTCTAGAGACAAGCCAAATATCTCACAGGGTGGCTCTATCTTTGGCTGCCGTACAGTGGGGATTGGATTACAAGCAGATTCATGCTGACAAGGCTTTGGAGGAATAATAATATCTTGAATATTATGGAATTTGAGGAGTAATAATATTGGGGGGATAATAACACCCTCTAGGGATTGAGGTTGTCTCTCTCTTTCTTACGACCCTGGCACAGAGAGGCTGTAGCTTCTTATACGTAGTGGGAATTAGCAGCTTCTTCAAGGCCTACATGCCAGTTCCAGTTAAAATGTTCCCAGCATGTGTTCTGGCACTGTAGATAGGATGGGGATCTCCCTGCAAAATAAAACAACTGGGGCTTCCAGATCTGCTTGAAATCACTCTGCTTCCTCTGCCTGGGAAGTGATAGCACTTGGGGTTTTCCCTTGACACCTGTTCTTCCTTTCTCCTTCCAAACACTTAAGGGCCATGTAGGGTTTTGCTCTCTTTAAGACCCAGACCCCCATTTGCTGTGCTTGTGCATAGCCCTGTCAGTTCAAAGGATCTACGCCAGTATAATCAAGTTCAGCATGTAATATACCAAAAAGATGGTTTGGGATACTGAACTCTGAATTCAGGATAATTATGCTGAAAATAAATAACCTGATTTGTTTTTTCTTGCTAGAATATAGCCCATTTCTGATGTAACTGATTTGCATTGTCTTCACAAAACCTCCTTACTAGCACTAGATTTAATACCTGAGGCTAAAGAAGAAAGGTTAGTTTTAACAGTGAAAGGACATTACAGCAACATGTCTGGAGGATGTAGGTTTCTAAGGCTTTCTCACAAGACGAGGAAAGTCCCCTGGATGAAAACCATACCCAGTACAGGAGAAGTATGCATGTGTTTCTGCATCGTGTTCTGGCTGGCGAGCCCTCCTTGGTTGGTTGAGGTGACCAGTTCACCAGCCCTTGGGTGGTATGAGAATAGCAATTGCATGTGCACTGTGAGGCTGAAGACCTGCATCCCCTGGGAGGGGCGAGTCTTGGGATGGTGTGGCTACCATCACACGCTGTTACTGATCTGCTGCATGTCCGCAGGGTCTTCACTTTTCCTGCCAGCTCCAGACAGGGAGATGCCAGCAATTCAAGAGGGAGGAAAAACTAGGTGAAGCATGCTACAGCTCTGTCTTGGTTGGCCCTGCAGAGCATCAGGGGGATTTGCTACATAATCTAGAGGGATCAGCAGGCTCAGAGACCACCCGAGCCTAGGAGTAGTTCAAGGGAAGAGCAGGACTGACTAGCAGAGGCACGTCCAAGCTCTCAGCGGCAGTATACAGTGTGCATTGTAGCTTTAGTAGTCCCTGCTGGCATCGTCCTCCATTGGCACCGGCAGCATCTCTGAAACAGCTGCTTGCCTTCCTTCTCCGACACCCAGCAAGGTGCAGCAATGGCAGCTGTTTCTCAAGGAGAGCTTCCAAGGAAGGGCACCCGGATCCGGAGGGACTTGCTCCGGGAAGGGTAGGCCTTGGGCTGTGCACATGCCAGTCCACACGGGCAAAGCACCATCTGCTGAGATGTGACTGATGCAGAGGAGGGAGCAAGGACAAGGGTTGCTTCTTAAAGCCAGAGATGCAGACTGGCATTATTTATTTTTCTTATGTCAGCAGGACTGCTAAGAAAAAAAGAGTCTCTGGTACAAAATCACATCTCTGTCAACTACAGATGTGCACCCCTAATGGGTAAGGCAAATGGGGAGCAGTGGCCAAACTAATTTGAAAATCCTCTGAGCTGCAGAAAAAGAAAAAAAAAACGAAAGTGAGAAATCAAGCCACACTGCCCAGATCTCTCTGCCATGGGGCTCAGGAGAGGGGAGAGAAATCAAATCGAACTCAGTGGGCTTTTAGCTGCCTTTGGAAGAAGTTTCTGCCTGACATGAAAGCCACAGCCATGGCAGATGCTTGGAGGTGCCTTTCAGATGATTGCATTAGCCACGGCTCCAGGTGTCCAAGGGAGACAGCTGACAATTACACCTTTTGTTTTCTTTTTCATGTTTGACAGCCAGATGCCTTTTTGATCTGCAGTGTGCGCTTGTCTGTGTGCGCACGTGTGCATACATGTATATTTATATATAATCTTAGATCTATCACTCTGGCAGAGTTGCAAATGGCTTATCTGAGTGTTTAAACAAATACAGGGCTGATTTACATGCTGCAGCATCAAATGGAGTTCCCTTTTGGCACTCGTGATCCCCTGCAGTTTTATGAAACATGTTCTTTCTTGTGGCACTGTGAAATTATAAGGTTGTTGTGCAGATTTTACTGAAGAATATCCAGTCCTGTGTCTGGTTTCCCAAATATTGAAGAGTTACACAGCAAAACTTTTCATATGGACTGTGGGGCTTAGCACCTCACAAGACCCAGGGTGACTAGGTGCACATTGTGCATGATGACTATCCAGAAAGGAGAGCTAGTTCAGGAGCTGAGGGATCTCAGTGTTGGAAAAGCAAAAGACTTAACGAAGTTGCAGAGGTGGAGTTCTTTCTGTGGCTCTGGGAGTTGAACAAACCAAATAATTTGTACTGGCTGCATGTTATACAGCTGGAGCCAGAAATGTGAAGAAAATGTTTGTATTCATTCAGGTATTGAAAATGACCTTCCCTGCCAATGAAGAGTTAAAAATCAAAAACCCCAAGCCCCTCTCTTCTCTGTGTGTTTACTACTGGTCACTGCGGGAGATAGAGTATTGGCTTGGAAGGCCTCTTATTGACCTTATTACATTCTTACAAAAAGCAAGTTGTTTTCTGGTTTAGAGCAGAAATTTTCTGCTCAGAGAAAAAAATCTTTGCTGGTTATTTCTGGCTCTGGAGCCAACCCCGCTGCAGGAGTTCTGAGGCCTCCCAGGTAATGGTACGGTCTGCGGGAGACCATTAAGTGGTATTCTGAGAGATGAAGCGGGCACTTCCAGGCTTGAGTTACGTTAGAGTAGTTTAAAACCATGGTGTTCACCACAGTATTCACAGCCTGCTTTCAGAATTGCTTGAGAATAAGACAGCAAAAACATTTGAGCAACCAGTTGTTGTGAACAAGAAAAACTCTGACTGAAGAGGGGGTTTGGACTAATTATTGTGTGACCTTATGGCTCAAGCCAAGACCAAGACTTGCACAGACTGCAAGATTGTGGACTGTCATTATATGAAAGAAGACTTGTTCCAGCAATTTCTTCTCTTTCCAGGAACAACTGGCTGGGGAATGAAAAGCCTGGGGTCAAAAATTTATTTCCTTCTTGGACTGATATGGGCGGTGAGGGGGGGTGTTGCAAAGAAGAATTTTTTTTTTTTTTTTTTTTTGCTACTGGAGAATTGATGTGTTGGAGAGAAAAAAGGAATATAATTAATGATAAAGTGCTGTCCCTGGCAATGGCGGGTAAGTCCTAGATGCCTTAGAGAAATAGGCGGTACAGAGCTCTTGTAACAAAATATCTGAGGATACCTGGTTCTATAGAAGAGACAAAGGGAAAGGCAGGGGCTTGTATTTCATGACGCTCTGAGAGCTGAGCTACCATCGGAGGAAAGTAAGGCTGGCAGTGCTGTCAGCACTCTCAAAGGACAGCCCAGGGTGCCATATATCCCTACTCGTATTCAGGAGTCTGCCTCTGCAGCCTCTGCCCATGCAATATGTGAACAGAGTAACGTGGGAGAGAGTTGAGAGTGTAGGATGTATGTTCTCTCCAAGGAAAAGCTATCTAATGCTCCTGCCTAGCTGTATTGTGATTGCAGTAACTTCCTCATTTAACATTTATTACATTCAGAATTCATAGGAAATCACTGTAAGTTGTAGTTTTAATGGAAATGGACCCTGTAAACCAACTGATCAAATCTTGGGTCAAGATGACATGACATATGCAAATCACATGCAAACTTCGTGTACAGCTGCATGTACAAAGATGACACTCCACCACAAGCAAACCTCCACTGACTTCAATTAAAGTTTTGCCCAGGTCAGCTTGAGCTTTGTACATACAGCTCTATGTGGGCTTTGCACATGATTTGCATATGTCATGTAATGTACAATATGGTATTGTGTACTAGATGTCTCCCCCTAATTAATATATGATAAAAAAACTCATAAGGAAATTGCTTGCAAATGACCACACTGTTGAAATTATAACCCAGTAATATTGCAGTCCCATTTATTTTCTGTTAGGTTTAATCGCCACTAATAATTCAGTCGAGGGCAATTAATCTTCGCTGATCAAAGTACAGGAAAGGGCTGAAGTACTGTAGCTGCATCACAATGACATGTAATGCTGATGCTGCACAATTGCCTATTTGCAGAGAGATGTGAAGATGTCCTCATTGGCATACAGTCAATGAGTGGGAGTTCATTATCACTCAGTAGAGGGTAGAGGCTCAAATAGTAAGGTGAAGAAGCCCCAAAATACATACATAGGCAGATGCTTGTAACTAGAGTTCAGTTCATTCCCTGGGTTGGAGAGGTATGTGTGGGGAAACTGAGGTAGAGACCAGTGAGGAAAAGGACATTAAATATTTGTCCTGGTTTCAGCTGGGATAGAGTTAATTTTCTTTCTAGTAGCTGGTACAGTCTTATGTTTTGGGTTCAGTATGAGAAGAATGTTGATAACACACTGATGTTTTCTGTTGTTGCTAAGTAGTGTTTATACTGACTGAAAGATTTTTCGGCTTCTCATGCCCAGCCAACAAGAAGGCTGGAAGGGCACAAGAAGTTGGGAGGGGACACAGCCAGGACAGCTGACCCAAACTGGCCAAAGGGATATTCCATACCATGTGATGTCATGCCTACTATATAAACTGGGAAGGAGTGGGCCTGGGGTGACTGCTGCTCAGGAACTAACTGGGCATTGTTTGGTGAGTGGTGAGCGATTGCATTGTGCATCACCTGTTTTGTATATTCCAACACTTTTATTATTATTGTCATTTTATTATTGTTACTATTATCATTATTAGTTTCTTGCTTTCTTTCTATTAAACTGTTCTTATCTCAACCCACGAGTTTTACTTTTTTTTCTTCCAATTCTCCCCCCCCATCCCACTGGGTGGCAGGGAGTGAGTGAGCAGCTGTGTGGTGCTTAGTTACTGGCTGGGGCTAAACCAAAACAGTATTCTTCTTTTTTTCTGGAATCGTTGTATCAGGATGAAGTCCAGCTTATGCTGCACTGAAGCAAAAATGAAGTTTCATTCCCCAAACCCTCAGATTCCCCAGCAGAAAGTCACGTACCCAAATTCATTGTACCAGTCAATATCAAGATGGAAGCTTGTTGCCTCTGTGGGACCAGCTGGTATTTTGTTGGAAAGAACGCCTTCTCTGGGTGACTTGATGTGGCCGAGGAGATACCTTAAAGCAGATGCCTGGTGCATCTTCCCTTGAGGGAGGTGGTTGATGAACAGAGGGAGACGGACTGTGGGCAAGAGATCCTACAATGAAACCAGCGTGTGGCTGAGAGCTCAAGAAAGTAGGCAAGCAAAGTATCCATCTTAGTTCTTTCTCTACCGCTTTTTGAGGAACAGTTTCAGATACTGATTGTTCTGTTGTCCCGGACTAGGCAAAAATATCCAGCAAGGCAATTTCCATCCATATGGCCTGAGAAGGGACAGGGGCATGTTGCCTCCTGAATTACTTCAGCTAAATATTGGGTATATAATATGCTTGAACTGAACAAGGCTTGAAGTCAATGTTGTGCTGTATTGAGTTTTACAGAGGACATTTAAAAAATCCCAACACCTAATTTATTTTAATTTATTTAGTCAGCGTTCATTTATTTTAATCTTTCAGCCAAGCCCTTGTTTGGGAACTTTGATCTGAAAGTGGTGTTTATTTTCAAAGTACCAAAAAAAAAAAATCTTTCCATGTCTGAATATTCTATTTAAAATTCCATTGATATTCCCTTCTGTTGATACTGCCACCAAACATCAGTGGTGTTAAAAAAACCACAACACCTATTACTAAAAAGACAGACAGTACTTAAAGCTACAATGGTGCCGAAGTACAGTGAATCAAAACTGGAAATCCATCAGTTCTTTGGCTGCTAAATGATTTCCACGCTGGGCTGGCATTTATCTTCTAGAATAGAGAAGCCTTTCAGAGAACAGCAAATATCTGGCAGGGGGCCAGAGGCCTTGGACGTAAGCACAACAGGGGGAAAGAAGGGCTTCCGGAATTAGAGGTGAATAAGAAATATTTGTAATGTGCACTTTAATTTATTAGTTTGATCACAGTAAATGTTTGTCAGTTATTTCTCTTGATTGCAAATGTAGTGCTGTATTACTTGTCTGGTTTTGCTTTCTTCTGTAATTAGTTTCACCACTGAGTGGTAGGACTGGTACATATTGCACTTGTCCTTCATCTTCAAAAGGCTACTTTGTTTGGTTCAAAATAGATAAAACGGCAACTTGCTAGTTTTTGCAAAGATAGACTGCTCTCTCCTAATCCGCTGGCTCTCTCTCCATATGTAGCTTTAATTAGACATGAGGATTTAAGCCTTTACATTCTTAGGCATGTAACAGTCAAACTAATAATTAAGAGGATATATTTAGATGGTTAAAAAACCCCACTGCACTTCTAAGAGTACATCTTGATGTTTAAAAGCGCCGAAGGGTTTCAAGGCTCCTCACAGTACCACAGGCTGTAAATTCGCTTTTCTTATTATCAAAGGAAAATACCCCAATTGTAAAACATAAACAGACTGTCAAGTCTCAAGTATTAAGAGGTTTTAACCTTCTTGTGCTACTCTGTTAGAAAGACAAGGTACAGTTTCATTGATTAAGGTCACACCAGCTGAAATGCTGGAATTTCTCTGGGATTTATCTTATGAAGATGAAGAATTAATGGTAATATAATGTCATAATCTTGGCTAATGTTGGGGACTGAAACAAGAATTTACTTGAAAACTAACAGAGTCAAGACGTGAAAGCATCCTTCTGCATTATGTAGCCCTGTTCAAGCCTCAGCTGGGATATGATGTCCACTTTTGGACACTGCACTGCATGAAAAATGGAGGTCAACAGAAGGAAGGTAGTTCAGAAAACTGAAAATATGGATCTGAAAAATGTCGGGGATGTTTAGTCCAGAGAAGAGCAGACTGGTGCATGATCTGGTGATCTTCAGATGCATAACAAGCTGCTGCAGAGCAGAATAGGCAGTCTGTTCTCCATAATGGACAGAAAAAGAAGTAATGGCCTTAATGTTTAGAATGGGAAATTTCATTAAGGCATTAGGAAAAACTTCCTGATGTAAAGGTAGGTAAGGACTGGGTGAGATTGTCTGGGTTAGCTGTGGAGGCACATTGAAGGTTTCCCATAGCAGGCTAAGGCAGTAACTGTTAAAAATGGTTTAGATTGGTGCCCTCATCAACATCAATGGTTCTTGAAGTTGCTTTCAACCTCGTTTTCTGTGATTTTCAGTAATCATGCTCTCATCTTGCAGGTGATCATGCTTTACGTCTTGGACATTGGAGAGATAGCATTACTGGTCTTACATGTCTTTTGGAGTTCAGCATAGATTTGGAGTTACACATCTCAGAGCTGATCAGAATATGTATTTTCTGTTTATCATAGAATCATAGAATAGTTTGTGTTAGAAGAGACCTTTAAAGGTCATCTAGTCCAACAGCCCTCCAATAAGCAGGGACACCTTCAACTAGATCAAGTTGTTCAGAGCCCTGTCCAACCTGACCTTGAATGTTTCCAAGGATGGGGCATCTACCACCTCTCTGGGTAACCTGTTCCAGTGTTTCACCACCCTCATCGTAAAAAATGTCTTCCTAATATCTAATCTAAATTTACCCTCTGTTAGTTTAAAACCATTACCCCTTGTCCTATCAAAACAGGCTCTACTAAAAAGTCTGTCCCCATCTTTCTAATAAGTCCCCTTTAAGTATTGAAAGGCCGCAATAAGGTCTTCCCAGAGCCTTCTCTTCTCCAGGCTGAACAACCCTAACCCTCTCAGCCTTTTGTCATAGGAGAGGTGTTCCATCCCTCTGGTCATTTTTTGGCCCTCCTCTGGACCTGCTCCATGTCCTGCTCTGTGCTGCGGACTCCAGAGCTGAACGCAGTACTCCAGGTAGGGTCTCACGAGAGCAGAGTAGTTGGGCAGAATCACCTCCCTTGACCTGCTGGCCATGCTTCTTTTGATGCAGCCGAGGATATGGCTGGCTTTCTGGGCTGTGAGGGCACATTGTTGGCTCATGTCCGGCTTTTCAGCCACTAGTACCCTCAAGTCCTTCTCTGCACTTGAGGGCCACTCTCAATCTCTTAATCCCCCAGGCTGTATTGATACGGGGGGTTGCCCCGACCGAGGTGCAGGACCTTGCACTTGGCCTTTTTGATTCTCATGAAGTTCACATGGGCCCACTTCTTGAGCTTGTCCAGGTCCCTCTGAATGGCATCCTGTCCCTCAGGAACGTCAATCACACCACTCAGCTTGGTGTCATCTGCAAACTTGCTGAGGGTGCACTTAATCCCACTGTCTATGTCACTAATGAAGATATTAAACAGTACTGGTCCCAATATGGACCCCTGAGGACACAACTCATCACTGATCTCCATCTGGACATTGAGCTGTCCATCCTTCAGGGGATGCCTCCTTTGTGGTAATTCTGTCCCTTATTTCTTGCAGTTCCTCTGGTCTGTCAGGAGCCCAAGGCCAGGGTTCCCAAAGGAGGCTGGCTCCTTGGGTTTCGTTCATGGCTTTATTTCTTTTGCACCAGTTAAATTTAGCCCCAACTCTTTCCTCTCTCTGAGACTTCAATCTACCCTGTTCCTCTTGTTCAAATGACTCCAAAGTGCTTTGAAATTCTAACTTAAAGGGCTTCCTTCCCTGCACTGCTAGTAGTCCAGAATAACTGCACCACAGGACACACTGACACCCCCTCCCCATCTTCCATGTCAAGAAAAAGAAAATGGCTCAAAGCTGTGCAAGAAACGTCTTCCTCCTTCTCCCACACTAGTACTTCTCTTGGCTATTTCCAAACACTTTAGAGCTGTCACATAGGAACTATGTGCAGGGCCAGAGTGCCAGCCCCTGGGTTTGCATTGCAATGGTAATGTAGCAGCTAGAGCTGTGGCCGACTGCTTTCAGCAAGCTCCGTTCGGTTGCTGGACTGGCCTGAGGCTATCCGCACCTCAGGGCCAGAGAGCACAGACACCAATATAAGGATGCAGCAAATGGCGTTTATTCGATTGCGCAACAACTTTATATAGTCGTCTTGTCTCGTGCTAGCTCTTGCGATAAGTGGCAACAGCAGCGTCCCATCCCTAATTCCACCTACCTTTCCGTCACATGCCGAGATCTTCCGCTCGCCACATCCCTACATAGAGCATAACTGATACCTCTAAACTGCAGTTTCCTCTGTATGGGGTCAGGTAATTAGCAGGGTCTGCTATGTGATTACTACTAAATGTAAAGCTGTATGGAAACTTGCTGTCTGTGCCTGAGTATTTTCACAGGGAAGACAAAGTGGTGTTAGAATAAAAACATGCCTGAGCCGACACCGTGTCCCCGAGCCCTGGGGTGATCTGGGTCCCAGTCCTGTCCCTTCCAGAGACCTGGTATGGGACATTCAGATCTTCCAAAACTTTCTTCTCTCCTGGCTGTAACATTAGCATTTTTGTCCCACTCCCCCAAAAGCTGCTTGAGGCAACAGGCAAATCCACAGTTAACTGTGGTGAGCCAAATCCTCACCCATCGCAAACAAGTTGCAAGTTAATGACAAATGCCAGCTCCAGGCTGAGCCTTGTGTTCTGAGTAGAGTTAAACCAGCCCTGTTTTATGAGCACATGTGGGCTGTGCCTGGCTCCACGAGAGCTACTTGAAAAATTGGCACACAACAGGCTGCTCTTTAGCAACCTGGTCAGGCTTGGGAGGTGAGACCAGCCAGCCCAGCCTGCTGGGAAATTTCAGTGCGTAGCACTCTCAGGCATGACTCAAGTCTGTTGTTCTGCATTGCAATTCTGGCGAAGATCTGTCATGTCAGAACCTGCAGGGTGGTGACATCCTTGTAATTCCTCTTGAAAAATCAAAAGAAGTGCAAGTCAAGGGCTTTAACTGAGTTTCATACTGTTGTGCTGTATATAGGTACAACTTAAAGTCAAGCGATTGAGTAAAGAATTAATTAAACCCAATAAAGGACAAAATAAAGGTAGTTGCATGTTAGATACAAGGAGGAACATTTTCCCAGCTGTAAGCCTTCATGAACCAGAGAGCCTGAAGGTATCTCCATGTTGAGTTCAGCTGTCTCTCCATTCCCTCCGCCTCTCTCTACTCCCCAGCTCTGGTATTAGCATTACACTCTGACACCAGAACTCAGAAAGGGAAAAGGGATACAGGAAATTTGTCTCCTTCCTTCTTGCATATTACAAAGCACTGTATGCATATTCTGGCTGCCAGCTTTTCTAGGAATGGATCCTCTGTAGAAAAGGGAGCCAGGGGTTTGTAGTGCCCCTTGCCCTGGATGGGACCCTGCACTCCACTGTTTCTGTAAAACACAGGCAGATTTCCAAACCAGGACTAGGGAGCTGCTTGGGTGAAAATTTTCTCAGAGACAGTGGCTGGTCTTAGTGACATACAGTCCTGCCATTCTTGTGCTTCTTGTCACTCAGACCAGGTGTGTTTGTCACCAGAAGTGAAATCCTTTACTTGCTACAGCTGATCTTAATTGTTGTGGAGATCAGTCTTCAATGACTGTAAATCAGCTGCTCTCCATACATCCAAACAGAATTTTAACTACATGTGGGATATTAATTATAGGTTGTCTTTTTCAGACCTATGCTTTTGCATTAGTTGTTGCTTTAGTAGCTAAAAAAAGGCCACAAGAGTCAATGGCTCTACAGTGGCTTTTAGCCTCTCAGGACAAATCCCAGAGCTGACATCATCTGCAATTATGGTGCACAGATCCAACCACTCTGACATAAGGTGGTAAATTATTCATGCTTTGGCAGCCACCATAAATGAAGAGTGTGCTTTAAGAAACCTCAGAATTGCAAGACTGGTTTGTCACCACAGTCCTATTAGGCCACTGGCCTATCTCTAAAAACAATACTTTGAATGACAGTGATAGAGCCTTAGGGTAGATGTATGTGGGATAAATAATTTCCCCTTGATTTCATGTGAGTTTCTTGGCTAATATCTACAGGCAGAAGGATTGAAATCCTTCCCAGATGAGGCCATGTGGCTTCTGCCCCAAGGACTTTGCAGTTTAAATTGAACCAAACCTAAGTGCAGGGTGAACATGCAATTGCAGCAGATTTGGTGGGTCAGTGCAGGGTGGGAGGAGAGTGAACTAATAACCTTGGACAGACCAACTTCCTGAATTGACACCAGCAGTTTGTGCCTCACTATAGCACATCCCTAGTGTGGGCCAGAAACAACTGATCGATCCTAAAGGCAATTCCTGATGTGTGATAAAATGTATTTCCTTCTTGCTGTTTGTCCTGATTCTTATACAACTTTACCATACACCATCATCATCACTGTAACGAAAACACATTTATTAATCTAGGAACCCTGGGGAAAACCGATCAGGCTATTATTTCCTTTGTGAGAGGTATATCTTGTTACTCAGAGAAAAGCCCTTTTCATCAACTACCCTATTGATTTACTCTGTTCACTGAAGGTATTTTTTACTCATAATCAGTCACGTCATCTAGATGTAAAGTAGAGACTGGAATAAATTTTTCAGAAAATGTTGAAACTGCAAATGACCATATACTCATGGATTTTTCACAGCCAGTAGGGACCATTATGTTCTTTATCCTGACCCCTTATATAGCTGAGGCCAGAGAATATGACCAAGTAACTTATTTATATGGCATTAAAGGAAATGTGGTTTTGTAAACTGCATTTTAACTAGTCATTGCTCAGGGAATATGTGTTTGTTAGATTGCTTTTAGGTGTGCTGAAAATTTAGTTTCTTTCCCTTCTCATTTCCAATTTCAGTCTTTGCATTTCCTCCAGATCCATCTACCTGGCTGTGCTGGTAACTCTAGATAATGCCAGAGACCCCAGCAGCCTTTTGCAGTGCTGATGCGATGGTGTGTGCTTGGGCATCTGTTTGGAGTGTACCCAGCTTCTTGTGAGAAGCTGGGGGACAGAGAGAGGAATTGCATAGTCAAGAACTAAATGTCCTTTCCTGAACTGAATACTGACAAAGGGGTATGCTGCCCATTTGTAATTATTTCTTCCTGCTAGTGGAGATGATGAAATGTGTGGTAGTTGTCTAGGTAAAAAAATAATTTGATTTTTCAGAGCCAGTGTAGAGCCCTGTTCCTAATCCAAGGGAAGATAATGGAGGATCTGTTAGAGTGTCTGCCAGACATCATCCAGGCAGGGATGAGCATGTTCTGCCCACAGTCCTTGTCACTGAAGCCATGTGAACATAGTGCTGAGGTGCAACTAATAAGCTTCAGTGAGAGACAATATACATGAGCGCAGGCCAAATGTGCTAGTGTTGTCCATATAGCATCCCTTGGCTCCAAGCAGAGCTGGAGTCTGCTTGCACACTGCTGTGTATTGTATTGCCAAAAATTCCTCTTTAAACTGGAATGTCCTTTTTCCATCTGTGATCTGCCTGGCTAATTACATGTATTAGGATATTGCACGATGACTAGGGACAATAGGGGAACCCCTGGAGAAAGAGGATAGTGCTTGGGAGGACTTGAAAGATTTTCATTAATGAGTCCTGGCACTTCTGGGGAAACGCTTTCCAATAGAAAAGAAATGAAAAGAAGGTAAAAGTGACTGATTTTAGAAGCTGGAGGAGTAAATTCTGACAAGGTACTGTTTGGCACCTTAAAATGACTGTTGTAGCTATACTCGAAATGTGATATATAGGCTGACTTCAAAGGGAAATGGTGTTATAGTCAGTATCTTCTGAAATGTTAAGAAGAGGAGTGTCCATCAAAGGACAGATATTGGCCTCAGAGAATGATATTTACGTATATTAAAATACATCTGGGTGATAATTTTAATGCACAATGTTTTAATGAATGGTAAACAAAGGCCAAACACTAATCCTCATTCCTATTAAACAAGTAACCCATGTAAATAAGATGCACCAGCAACAGCTGAAAAAAGAGCCTTTTGCAGACAGGTCCTTTGAATTTCTGCAACTTCACATGAAAAGCTGTACAAAGAGTGATAAGTACATTGCCACCTAGCAGCTGTCCATGCAAAACAAAACATAGCATCAGTACTAGCTACAATCTGGCAAATCCAAGTCCCTCTGCAAAACAAAATCCCAATAAACACTAAACTGCAGGAAGGAAGTCAATAATTTTATCCAATTAGGCAGGATAAGTGGGCTGGTGCCAATCTGGTATCTCACACTTGAGCAGGATAGACACAACTGCAATGGGATGCTGGTGACAATTTTTCCTCCAAGCAGTCTGGGATGAACATAAATCTGCTTATAAGCATGACATTTCCAGGAAGGTTGGTAGTTCCTTACCCTGCAATTCGAAATAACTGGTTTTGAATTTTTTGGCATCTACTCTCATCTGAGTTGGTGTGATTACTTAAAGGTGGAAAAACTGGAGATGAAGCAGCCAGATTCCTCTCCCCCTTCTGGAGCCATAAATCAGCATTAGCATGCTGCTGGCCTGAAGCCTGTGTTCTGCCCCCACCTTCTGTACCAGTGGATGTGGGAGCGTCACATCCACAGATCCTATAACAGAGCCATTTTCCTCCTTGTCACCCCTTCGCCTTTCTAGTCCCAGGATGCTGCCAGAAGATGGCCACTGAAGGAGACCTACTCCCTGCAGTTTACAGCCTGTCATGGAGAGCAGAAACATGTTCAGTGCTGAACACTGCCAAAAGGGAACACATTTTGTGAGTGTGCTGGTGAGCTAATGCAAGCAGGGACACTCCATCTGACCTAGGGCTGGAGGGAGCCACCCCTGCATGTCTAGGGATTATTCCGCTAGTGTTTGCACATGGATGGGTTATTTTGCCTTAAAAAAGCCCAACAACCAAAAAACCCACTCAGAATTTTAAAAATAGAAGACCAAATCTGATGTTTAAGCCTGTATATATTACTGCTCGATTTATAGCTAATCAGTGCCATGGAGTGTCAGCCAGGGAGGAAGAGCCAGTGCCTGCAGCAAAAATATGTTTGGAGGAAGCTGTAGCAATATCTATCACTGTTAAAGGATCTGGTTTATAGGAGAGGGCCACAAGGTTTTTTGGAGAGAATTGTGTGATAGAGCAGACAGCACGGAGAAGATGTGGGGGATCTAGCAATACTTAGCACTGCATCTTGAAAGACAGAAATAGCAACACCTATCAGCAACAGGTACCAGCAACAGGTAATCAGCAAATTGTCCAGTTTGTAAGCCCCCATCACTTTTTTCCCCTTGCCCCTTTATACCCTGGAGGCCTGGTGTGTCTGAGAGCCAGCACATAGTCCACCGTCCCTTGTGATAAACACTAGAGTGAGCTTTAATGAGAACTGGAGTGGTGATGACGGCAGAAGCATGCACTGCCAAAGTGACATTCACTCCCCAGCCTTGCTTATAGTAAGAGGGAAGCCTGCATCAGTTTACATCCTTGAATATTTTAAGGCTGACATTCACAATCTATGTTTTACTACCTGCAGGTTTGGCATCCTTAATGTACTTTGAAAAAGACACACCACTGCACAGAAATCTCTGCAACAAGTGTTGTGTATTAGGCATGTATATATGACAGAAAAATGTCTGTTACATACACACACGTGCCAGCAACACCTTTAAAGCTTTCAGCATTTGTTTTTGGTTCTTAAAATTCAGTGATGTTGTGGCACATGATTTAAAATAGGATGATTAGCTTTTGTTACTCCAGATTGTTTCTGTTGGCCATGGATATAGTAATGCCATTCCTAGTCTGGTGGCTACTCCTTCTCCTTCACTTCTAAGAAATCTGATATTTGTTTTAAAAATGTACATGTAATTAAAGGACACGTAATTCAGCAGAAAGTCTTTTAAATGCATAACTGATTATCTACTTCCTGTAATTGCTGGTTTGTATATTGAAACTTAGATTGAGTTGGCAGACAATAAAAGATTATTTTTTAATTAGATATACTCATCCCTATCATTTGGGAATAGGGGATATTTTCCACCACTGCTATTCTCCCTATCCAGGAACACACGCTAATCTCTAGCTTGATAACAATGTCATTTTTTCCCAAATGAGAAATAAACAGAAGCCTGCGTCTCCTGCAGAAACAGCATGGCTAGGCAGTGTTTGTCATTTTAGTTTGATAGGATGCTGGTAGCAGGATGTATGTGTATGCATTATATGACACACAGCAAGACTATGTACCAGGGCCAGTTTAAAGTATTGAGGTTCACTTGCAATCCCCAAGAATTTTTTATGTTCATTCTTTATTAGAAATTCTGCTTCTATATCAGAAGTTTTTCAACACAAAATTACAACCCCCAGACTATTTTTTTATAGGGTCCCAAACTAATTTTTTCTTTTCCTTGTGACAAACAAAGCAATTGTTAGCTGTCTTAAAAGGCATCTCATGTAACCTCTTGCCCTGCAAACTCAGTCTAAAATGACAAGATCTCTGGAGACCATTCTTTGCTTGATTAACTGAGTTGCAGCCTGGTTTAACATACACTATCAGGGGCACCGGAGTGTTTGGAGCTCTCTGGTAATAGTGTGGTTGCAAAATACGGTGGGTATCTAGCTGGTGACTTGGGAGCAAGTTGCATCCAAAGCATGGGCTCCCAATTTATAATTCTTTTCTCGTGTGGGGACAACATTTCAAAGGCTTCGACAGGGTCCCCACACCTATTCTACTCAGCCTGCCCTGCGCCATCCACAGCTGCATTGCTGTCATGTGGTGACCAGAACAACCGATTTCATGGCCAAGTAATGGTTCTGCGTATATTTTTAGCTGCCCTTTTAATGTAGTTCAGCCGCTAGAAAGGTGGCGGAAGCACTGGCCACCCTTCCCAAGTCCTCTGAAGAGACTAGTATGAACCCATGTGTGCTAGCACAACTGGTCCTGCGTTCACATTTCTAGTTAGAAAAGCAAGTTTTGTGATTTGGGGCACATAGCAAAGCTGTCCCTTTAACTGAAATTATGCTGAATTTTGCTTGCCCCCAATTTTTGCTTAGCTGCCTTCTTTCCACACCTGCAGTCTCCTCTGCTTCCTTCTCCAGACCTTACCCTGTTGCAGCTCTGCCGGTGTAACTCCTATTCATGCCATCCATGATCATTTTCCTCTTGACTGCTGTAAATCTCCTTCTATTGCTTTTTTTTTTTCTTCCTGTGGGCCTCTCTCTAAACAAAAGAGATGTGATTCTTCTCTCCCTCCCACTGGCTTTAACCTGTTGTAGTTTGCCCTGTCATTATTCATGATTTAAACGAGGCTAAGTGAGGGAAGAATAGTGCACTGAGATTTTCATTATGCCAAAGCCACACTATTCTCTGCACGCAGGCTATGGTATTATATCACCCTGTCCCTTCACCATTTTCAAAGGCTTCCTTTCCTCCCGCTCAAGTTCAATAGTATGCTAAGGACTTTCAGAGCTTGTTTTTGAACTTGCCTGACCCTGCTTCTCTGATCTCATATCCACTCCCACACACATTTATTTGGTTTTTCTAATCTGGCTATCTCCTGTGGCTGCCCAGCTCTGAGCATCTGGGTGTTCGTTGTTATTTATGCTTCCCATTTGTCTGACGCTTCAAGCCTCTGAGTCATTTTCTCTCTCAGTCTCACCTTTGTGGCTTTTCTCACCCTCCCAGCTGGTGAGCAGGTGATGCCTCCACCCTCCCTTTCCACCTCCTTGGGATGATGCTGGCTGAGACCGTGGGCTGCACTGTGACGCCTCACTGCAGAGCTCCTGGTTGGGCTGAGCTGACTCCTCTTTCCGTTACGATTGCACAAGAACTGGTGGCTTTTCTGACTTGCACCAACTGTCCAGAGACCCCTTGCTCTGCTGGGGTGAGTGAGCACAGCCACTGGGGCATGACACCCTTCCCTCAGTGCCTTCCCCCATGATGGCTGCTGTATTGCACTGTCATACAATTCACAACAAGACTCCTCACTCCAGCATCCTCTGTCCAGGGCTGCTTTCCACCTCCTCTCTGCCCCAAAGGGGACATGCTGAGCAGGATGTCTGAGGAGGGGGACGGTGTGTCCCCTGAAGGTGCATGTGGCTGTCTCCTGCTGGCACACCGGGATCATGGGGGTGTCTCTGACTGCAGGCCCAAGGTGTGGTTTAGCTAGTGATGGCAGCACACAGGTATTCCCAGTCTGGTCAGCACCCAAGCATCTTTCTGTGATTAATCAGTGCTAATAAAGCAAGCTTTGTCAAAGCTGGTTTTTTCAGGCTGCATTTTAATGCCATTGACTCAGGATTTATGCTCCTGTAACAGGATCCTCACGTGTGCAGGCGTAGGCTGCTCGTTCCTTTCCTTCAGTAATTGCTCAGCTGCCCTTTATGTGGAGAAGAGAAAGTGAGAGGTGGTGAGCAGCTAAGTAACCTCTAGCTGCTACTGCATCTTCAGGAGGCCTTTCCATTTGGCAGGTGTAACCTTTGGAGAAGACATATGCTATCATCACTCTTCCTCTCCACCCACCGAGCTACAGCTGAGGTGATATGTGATCAGATGATTCAGAGAAGAACCTCAGGGCAGGACTGCCTGAAATATCCAGGTATCAAATATACTTATCATCTCTATATAACTTCCTTTTGATTAGGGGACATATTTTAATAACATGTGGGCGTCCTGCTTCCCACCCGGAGCAGTGATTTGCATGTGTATATGTAACTCTTGAGTGGTGTGTGCAACTCCTCAGTGCTGGAGCAGGTTCTGTGTAACTTTTTGCCTTCACAGGAGGTCAGCAATGCCTTTTGGCTCGGTGTGGTATTCATGCATTTGAGATAACCTAGACAAAAAAGAAGAAAAGACTTACATTTCTGTATAAGTGACAGCATTGCTGCTAGAAATTTTTTTAGGGATCTGCTACCTTCCCAAAAAGTTGGATTGCACTGACTTAGAGTGACCCTAGAGAAGCTGTTCCTTCTTCTGAGCTTTGGCAGCTTTTGTGAGGCTGACCAGTCAGTGGACACCATGCTCTCACCACACGTCCCTCACCTAGCGTATGCTTTGCAACTTGTTTGTGAGAGTGCTGTCGGAAGAGGCGACCAGGGAATTTGACAATAGGGGAAACTGTGCCAGATCTTCTATACCCCTTTATGCAGAGAAGATCAACTCTGGGACACTTGTGACAGCCACCCCAGTTGCCTTGCATGGGAGTTAGTATGGCTGGGAAGGAACAGGATTGTGTTCCTGAAATCTCAAGGCACTTTTCTAGAGCTGCCAAGTTGTTCCCATGAAAGCAGTTTATCACAAATGACCCACCCTTTCTGGTTGTTGAGACTGAGACCTCTTCTGCTGACTGTTTCATTAGTGGGTTCGGGCCCTTTCTTGAGGGCTGGAGAGGTCCGGGTTCCCTTCCAGTGGGATACTTTAACTGTTCTGCTCACAACAGATCAGGCAGCGTTGGTAAGATCCTTCTTATCCTGTGAAAGTGCATTAAGCTATTGTCTACTGTGGACATACACTTTCTACCCCACAGAATTTTAAGTTAAGCAATTCATTACCTCTCTCTGGGATTTCAGAGGCTTTGCCTGCTCAGGGGGAGTAAAAATTTCCAATACATTTTCTGCATGTGCCCAGATAAGCTATAGAGCACGTGTGGTGTGTCCAGCATTCCCAGGAGCCATGGGCCTTTGGTCTGTACACTATACAGATGGTCTGTATATGCACAATAAATGCCATGTGTTTCCAAGCATAGACCATCTGTGAAATGTAGGCATAGCATGTCTGATTCTTCCTGAAAACCTGGGACAGAAATATGGCAGCCCTATTGCTGATGCTCTGCAATGTGACTGAGACCAGAATTTTCAAAGGACTTTGGACTTTCAGCTGCCGCTGATTTCAGCAGATCTACCGGAGCAGATGCTGAGCAGGGCTTGGACTCCATGACTGGGTCATTTGGTAGGACAGATGTTGCACATGCAGGTCCTGAGTACAGCAAGGAAAGGCAAGGAAGCTCTTCATTGGAGGCTACTTGAAGACTATGGTGCAATGTGGAAGGCTACAGAGTGCAGCTGGGGTCAGGAAGATATTTTATCATGAATTCAATGTGATGAAAGGGCTGTGTGGCCCTTTTAATGGAGTTCTACAGATACAAAAAATGCACCTACTTGTATTGATAGCTGTTTTATTTATTCACTTATTAACCACCCTTGAAATTACAGTCTATTGAAAAAGTATCACTATTTTCTTCTCCAGTGGATACCTGATTAATGTCTTGTAAGCCATGCATGCCCTGCCAAATGAGTGATGTGTTTCCCAGCTGATAGCTAGATAATTTTTTAAGTGAGTTATTGTCTCACTTAGTAGCTCTGGTAGACTAGACTCCCCACCTGATGTGCCCTTCCTGTGCAGAACAAAATTTACTTAATTTGCTCTAATTTAGAGTGGTATTAGCATAAACATTCAGCAGTGAGAAATTGCCCAAAGGCTTTTCTGTTGAATTTTCCCCGTGGGGCAACTCGTATTTTAAGCTCTCCCAAATGAAAAGGTTATCCCATTTATTCCAAGCCTTTCTGGAGACTAACCTATAGCCAATATTTTTACAGGACAACACTCTCATTAGCCCATTCCTGTTGCTTCTCAAGAGTATTTTGAAGATTTTTCAAATTTGCAGCTCTCCCATATCAAGGAGTGAAGAGCAGATAGCTTTTAGAGCAGACCGCCTATTCTTGGAGGAGGAAAACACAACTATTGGGGGTAAAAATGCCCATTGTCCCACTGGGGTCTTCACTGCCTCTGGAGTTCCTGTAGCAGGTGCCTGGGGACAATTCAACAGCACTTCACATGCAAGTTCCTCTTAATCTCCTGTCTTAGCTCACCTCATTCCTCTCATCTCCCTTTTCTTTTCTCTCCCCTTTCCATGGACTCTCCCATCTACCAACTCTCTGTTTTGGTGTGCTGGCTCACATCGGTAGCTGCAACCCCAAGAAGATGGAGACGCTTTTGAAGGCATTAGGCTTTTTGAGCTTAGCTTCTTTCTCAGATGTGGTCCTTGCCATCCTTTTGTTACTGTCAGCAATCCTACCATTCTTTATCACTATTTTCTTTGCTGAAAAATCAGTGTAAAATATCTGTGTAATTGTGGGGCTGGAACCTTCAAATCTTTAACTTCTTGCTTATCTGCTCCACTCCTTTCCCAGCTGTTTATTTTATTCATAGTGCTGAAAAGCCCATTTCTATTTACTTCTGTATCCTTTGCAAGGTCTCACTCCACCTGAGTTTTGGCATTTCTCATTTTAGTCTCAAGCTTCTTGACCTCTAAAGTACTGTTCTCTTTGCTGAGTTGTCTTTTTTCCATTCTTCACTGGACCTTGGTTGATTGCCATTATCCTTTGTTGAGGTGGTTTACCGATTCATTTACATTTAGAGTAATTTTTACAGGCTTTGTTTTTCCCTGGCTTGGCACATGTGCTGGAGGTAGTTTCTATACTTTTGGCTGAAAGGAATCTCAGGCCTTTCTCACATTCACGCCTTTCAGTTCTTTAGTCCAGATGACTTCATTAATTAGTTCCCTTAATTTCTCAGATTTTGCCTATTTGAAATGTAGAACCTTAATTACAGACCTATTTTTGTTTACTCTTCCATTTAATTTAAACTGAATCAACTTGTGATCGCTCAGTCAAAGGTTATTTTCTTTGATCACTTCTTCTGTAATGTGCTTGCTATTTACCAAAACAAAGCCTAAAATAGCATCAGTGGTTCAGCACTCTTTGGTGAATTAATTTGTTGGCAATTACATCTAAGACTGTCTGGGCCATGCTGCCAGTAGTAGCTTCTGTCTCTGCGAAACTGTATTTATTTCCCTCAAATTTCATTCCTTAATGACATGGTGCATCATCTGTGATATTGACAAAGAAGCAAATCAAATGTTAAAAAATCTAGAGAGGAACAGAACACAACAGGAAGCATTTTTATGTCACTTTGTAATTCTTTAATACTGTATGCATTTCTGGTACATCCCACCTCATAAAGGATATAGCATACATGGAAAAGGTTCAGAGATGGACAGCAAGAACGTAATATGGAAGAGCTTCTGTCCAAGGAACAACTGACTGGAATAACAGTCTTCAAACTGGAGATGAAATAATTGAAGGTATCTATACTAACAGATGGGATGTCATAAAAACGGTAAATAAGGAAGGATTGTTCACTGTCATCCCCCACATAAGGGAGTATAAGGGGGTATGAGGAGAAACTGGCAGTTGGTTTAAAAGAGGCAGAAGGAATTGTTTATTTACAAGGTATGTAATTCTGTGAAACTTCTTGCCACAGGTTGCTGTGCCTGCTTATGGGGTTCAGAACAAACAAATAAACAAACCAGCCCTAGACAGATTGATGGAAGTAAAAAATATGATGGAGACTACTGACAGCACCCCTGACTCAGAAAGCCTATGTAGGAGGAAATATCACTGCAGGCTTTCTTTCTTATGTTCTGCCCTGGACATCTGCCTTTGGCTATTGTTTGGGACAAGTTAGAATTCTAGTCTGTAGGGCTGCTTCTATAACCCCATGTCCAGTGATGAGCAAAGGCCTTCAGTGTATTGCAGATTATAAAGGCTCCAAAATAGTTCCCAGTTCATGGGCAGGGATAACATAGGAAGATTAACAGCAATTTATATTTGATTCTCCTCTCTTTGGATATTTGTACAGGCCTGGGTAATGCTCAGTTCTGCACGGTAAGTGCTTGCCATTTCTGCTTAATTTCCAGGCACCTTTTTGGTTGGAAATGGTCTCAGTGCTTTCTCCACTCCCTGGTAGGCAGCATGTCACAGAGTGAAATGCCAGGGAAGCACACACTTCTGCTTGGAGTCATCTAAGCTATAAAGGTAGGTGAGGTCAAACAATTAAGAAAATGTGACTGGCTAATAACTATGACCAAGTTAATGGCCTCATGTATGGCATAGCTGTGCCACANCTGCCTGATGTTCCTTTAATCTTTCACATATGCTGCCTTCAACCTCCTTACAGTAAAAAACACAAGTTTTTAAAATCCTGCAGCTTCCTAGGAGGTCTACGTTTTGACTTATGACCCCCACAAACTGAAGGTAACCGGCAGTGTGCAGTTGTCATACGTACTTTAGAATTGCTTGAGCAATGGGTGTGTGTTCAAAGGACTGGGATCCTCTATCCCGCTTCTGGCCTTAGCTTA
>VYZV01000894.1:62534-124457 GCA_013401275.1 Pandion haliaetus | reverse complement strand
TTGGCCTTAGCTTATACAAAGATATAGATCTGTCTTGGCACATGGGAGGAGAGCAGTCTGTCTTTCCTGGATTGTTTCCTTTTCCAACCTTTTGTCTTGTCTGTTAAGGTCATTAGTTCCTTGGGCAAACTCTGCACTGTTTTTTCAGAGCCTAGAACAAAGACATCACAGCTTGGCCCCTAGACACTACTGTAATGCTGCTATGAATGATCCTTTTTTAAAACTGCACTGATCATACTGGTGAACTCCCAGTTGGACTTTTCCAGACTGGTCATATGCACATCATTGTGATGATCAATTTTTTGTGGTTGCTTTGAAAAACACCAGTTTACTACGTGTTTAATACAAAGAGGAATATAAAGAAGCAGTGTTCCTACTATGTCTCTCATGAGATAATCCCCTTNAGATAATCCCCTTTGGATATTTTCCAAACTTCCTTCTTCCTGAGGATTTGTTTTTAGAGTTTTTGTCCCTAAAATCTTTGATCATTGCGCCTACATTAGTCTGCTTTTGGAGCATCTTCAATTAAAGCTCATCAAAAGTTGATAATTTCTTTAATTCACAGATACATTGAATAAATACTTTTAAATTCCTTCCCACTCCTTCACTACCCAGATTTCCCATTTTTTATTATCACATTCTTTTTAAAAACCTTTTAATCTTCTTCACCTTCACTGTATGCCAGTCTGTGACTGATTGTTTCAGCATCTTCTCAAAGTTAGGACTGGAATTCTTCATGTCTTCAGCATTTCAAACTACCTTTCTGGGGCTTTCTCACCCTTGTTCTGACTTTGTCATAGCTATTTTGTCCTTTCATTTGTACTTGCAATCTCAGGAAATACTCCTTCAATTTTTTTTCTGTGAGAGGGTCACCAGGAGCTTGCTGTCTTCATGTAGCCTATTGGTTCCTGTCTCATTTAGTGGCTTCTGATCCTGGTTAGTAGAGTGACTCACCAAAATATTTTGCATCTCTGTGTCAGTTGAAAGAGGCCTTTTGCATCAGCATGCATTTATATATAAATACATATGTGCCATCCTGCTTAGGGTTCTATTTACCTGCTCATGTGTCTATCAAGCACTGTTCTTGATGGAAATTACTTCAATGCCTCTCCGTTGCTTTGAAGTGATTTCTAGACAGTTACTTATCAAAGGATATTAACATTGATGGCAGATCTATTTCCCTACTCCTACAATTAACAATTCTATCAATTGAAATTGTTTTTATGGGCACATGACTGAGGCAACAAAATGAGAAAATTGTATCTGGGAATGCAGTAATACTTCGTGTAGCAGAGGGCAGTAGGACGCAGTACAAGGGACTGAACAAATGTGGTATTCCACACAGGGAGAGAGGAATTTAGCTCCATTGAATTCAGTTAGCTATTAACTTCAATGAGGCAAAGAATCCTCCCTCTCCTTCTGCCTTGCAAGANCTGCCTTGCAAGATTCTCACATAAGCAGATATCCTGAGAGCTGGTCCTGACAAAAGGTGCTATGTAAGCTGTGGTAGTCTTAAGTACAAAGGGTTTTTTTCCTTCTATTCCCCTCTTTTCTTTGATGTGTCATTGCTTTATACATTCTGAAGTTTAGTAACTGTCGGATTTTTGGACCTGACACTTTTGTCTTTGTTGACCAGTAGTATTATTGGGTACTGTAAGTCAGGCTGATTTCAGCAGAACGATTATTTGACAAGGGCTATTTACTCTCTCTGGTTTCGGGCATCTAACATAGATGGCTGAATTAGGCGTCAAGGCTCCCTGTTCAGTCACAGAAATTAATCTGGCCTGTTTCACATGAAAGCTCATTAAATCATTCTTGGACTATTGTGGGGAAACTATAGGATGCACCTCCTGGAAAAATTACGCAGGGACCGAGTTTGCATGGGGGAATAGTACTGTATTATTGCCCTTTCTTATGATTCCCAGAATAGGCAGGCAGAAAATCAAGCTCAGCAGCAGATCTGCTCTGCACACCAGTGCTCACTGCTGTAGCTGGTATCAGTGCAACTGTCACTATGCTCTCACTAGGGCAATCCTTTCACATGATACATGAGATGTTCCTGGCCTGGATTCAAAGGGCAAAGGGGAGAAGTATAACAGTACAGACTCTGGCTTTTGAGCATTTTGTTTACTGGAACATCCTTTTAACCATTCAACAGTGTGTACTGTTGGGTTAGGGGAAAGTCAATGTTGCCCTTGGTAAGAGGATCAAGTAATAGTGCCATATGCTCTTATGCAGTGAAATGTAATCATTGCCTAGAAGAATTTTCAAACTGAAAAGCCAAATTAGACTTTTTTTTGCTTATTTTGCCTTATTCTAAGGGTATACACCATCGCTTCTTCACTAATGTCACTAAAGCACCTAAATGTCCTGGTTGCACGGGTGCAAAGCAGAGATCTAGAAATACCAAGGAAACAGTTTCTTCCTTAAATAACTGTTTCTCCACTGCCTGACTTTACTTTAAAACAAAGTCTGCTTACCCCCTTTTTTATGGAATCAGAGCTCTGTGCCACCACTCCTTGTTCTGGAGAGTTGCTTACCATGACTTTATCTCTACAACCTCAGATGTTCCCTAAAGACCACTGCCAGGCTGGTCCCCACACCCATCTGCAGGGATGAAGACCTCCCTAGATAGGTATGAAGCCTCCTCAGCTCTGTGAAGTCATTGTAAAGAGAGAAAAAAATTAAACAAAGGGCAAATTAGTAGCATTCAACCTGGTGGGTTCTTTGCAAGAGGCTCAAATCTGTGTTGTCTCCCACCTTAATCCACCCCATCTGACATGCATCAAGCATAAATCAGCACAGAGCCTGGCCCCTGTACTGTGCAAACATTAACTAATTAATCCTCCTTATAGCCACTGGAGGCTGCAAAGGAGTTATTATTATACTTCTCTTCCTAGAGCATGTAACTGAAGCAGAGATGATAAATGATTAAAGGACACAGACATAATGATTGCCTGAACTTGGGTGCAGAATGACTCTTGGACATTTCTGGAGAACTTTTCCCACATTTTTTTAGCAGTCCCAACTGAGGAATAAACAAGAGGAGCTGTATAATCTATTTTGAGACAAGCTTCAGGGCCTTATCCTCATCTGCTTTACACTTATAAATCTGGAGAAATTCCGTTTGCTCCTTGGGGTGTTTACAGCAATGCTGAAAATCAGAATATGGCCCATCATATTAATACAAAACGTGAGGAAAAAATACCCAACAACAAGCAAAGGGCAATACAGAAAATAGGTTTGTTACAAGCAAATTGGTTATGTTTGTTTTTTTCTACATTAATGCTGTCCAGGCCTCCCCTGTGTATTCTCAAGGAAATGACTTCGTTATATCAGTGAAGTGTATTGAAAATGAAATCAGTAGTAGCACCAAATGTGCCTAGACATGACAAGACTTTTAAATAACTACAGAAGAATTCTATCTCCTTTCCTGTTTGTTCCATGTTAACTTAAGGAGATTGGTGCTGACTTTCTGGAATGGCTGCACCAAGCTGTAAATGATGTATGAAAATGAAATGAAAAAATCTCTGCCCAGGCCACTGTGCACAGCAAACACTGCTGAGCCAAGTTAATAGCTGTTTGCTCCTGTACATTCTGACATGAGATGGAGCCAGAGAAGCCAGCAGTGCAAAAACTGGAACAACTACCCAAAAATATCCTGGACGGGATGTCTGCTGATTCTTCACCCAACCTTATTTTTGGTTGTGGTGTCCTTTACAGGGTTGAAAGGGAAGAGACCTAAATGTTTATAACCCTTCCTGTGTAAGCTAAGTGTTTTGCTCACTGAAAAGTAACAAGTTAGACCCTGATGCCGCCTCCTCAGGCCCTGTTTTTTCCTGCTTCTGTTTCTGACCTTGTTTACTGTCCTCTTCCCCATTTTTATCCCACTGTATCTGTGTTGCAGCATCAACACCCCTGGAGTTTAGGGCTGTGCAGATAAAAGAGGCTTGCATCAAATGGGCATAATTAAGTGAGTGCATGTGTGTGGGTGCAGTTAACACCAGGTGATTATGTCAGCAATGTGACGGGCACGGTGACAGAGGGCATTTCTGGTGACTCAGTTACTGAAAGGCTCTCTGGTAGTCACACTGCAGTGCAACACTGCAAACAGTGATTATTAATACCATTGAAAATTCAAGCAAGCCCAGGTACTGCAAATGTTCTGCCATGTGAATAGTCTCTGTGGATGTAAAGAGGGCACTACAGTAAGAGTAGAAAACCAATGTCCGGGCTAATGATGCACTGGCTAGAAGTTGCCCTTTAGAGCTTTGAGCTTGCCCTATTCCTGTGCCCTCAGGTTATAGACTGACCAAAAGTTTCAGCTAACATCCCTCATCCCCTTTTGGATATTTACTATGTAGCTCTCTGCTCCTCTCTTGTTCCTTTTTGCATGAGTAACTTGTGCAAGTGTAAACTAAAACCAACAGAAATTAAAAAATAATACAAATTAAGCAAAATGCCCTTTGTGTGATACTCCTTCACAGCCTAGAAGCAAAGGGAGATGGGATTTAATTTAGGCCAGTCCTCTGCTGCATTTCAGATAAAGGATTTTTAATCTAGTTGTAGGTTGATAAAAATACCCCTCTCTGATCCTGCAGGCAACTTTTTCTGCCAATTTTCTTTGCAGAAAGGAAGAGAGGAGAAGAAATAATTGAAAGAACACTGCCGCATAGAAAATGATGCTGATGGAGTAATGCACTTTGGAACTGTGTTCTCTGCCAGATCCTTGTTTTCTACTATTTTTTTCTTCCTTTTACTTCAGAAATTTAGAGCTATTGGTAATCATCATCATCATTATGTGATTTTTTTTTTATTTTTTATTTTTTCTGTGCACTAGCCAGGTAGCAGTCTTTCAAATACAAAATGATTCCTCTATTCTGGAGTGTTATTTCAACTTTCACAGTACAGCTTGTTCCCTTCTACCCCAAGCAGAAATTTTTCAGGGTTAATTTATTCATCTAATTGCTGGATGCACATGTGGTATTGCAGTCCACAGTGATTTTATGGACTTAAGGCTATGGTAATGACTTAATAAACATGCATGTGTACATGATTTGAAGGCAATATATTCTCTTGAATGTAACGTTTCAGAAAACACGGCATGAAAAATAAAAGGGTAGCCAGAGGCATATCTCTCAGTGGAGGCGTGAAATGCTGAGCTTTTAGTATTTTTTCCAAATTAAAGACTCTGTTTAGAAAAGGTATTACCTGTCCAGTTTTCTGACAATTCGTGAGCATTTGAATGATCAAAAAAACCTCACAGCACAACACTTTTTTTGGCTTCTTTTGCCTCCACATTATTTGTTTGAGCTCTCCCCTAGGCTCTTAAAGTCAGTGTGCACATATCCACAGAAAAGCAAAGTTGAGCTAAATGGAGAAAGTTTGATGGACAGCTTTCAGGAAGGGCATGTTAGAAAGTCTCTGATGTGGTCTATGAAAGGGTGAAGGGGGTCGGGAGGGAGGGACAAGTTTCAAGGGCTGTTGATTGAGGGACTGGTGAATTAAGCCATGCCAGCTTAAACAAACCTCTATTGAAGTGTATGAATTTCATGTTAAAAGGAGCAGGGGTTGGACTCCATAACTGTTGGGCAATTCGTTACGCTTGAAAATTAAAATTATTTTTTATTGTCCCACTGACAATTATTAAACCTGATGGCCTGGATGCAACTTCCCTCTTGGGAGTGAACCAAACACTGCTGAGGTTGGGAGCACATGCCCAGGGATGCTCACCCTCTGCATGGCTCCTTCTTACCTCCTCCCCTGCTCACTGCCCAAACCAGGGTACCAGCTGGGATGGGCCTTTGACTGACCCCATATCGCAGTTCCTTTGTTCTTCTAGCAGTCTAACAGCCTAATGACATTTGCTGGCAGTACTTCATGAAGTGGTAAGATTTTTTTCTGATGAGGCCAATTTCCATTGGCAAGCAAGCTTATTCTTTTCCTTTGAGTTGTCTCTTAGTAACCTCTGGGCTATATGGCAAAAAGGTAGGTTCACTCATAACTGGGAGAAAGGAGCTGCTTGCAGTGAGAGTTGTTGTGTGGGTCAATGATTAGGTACTCAGTGATTTTGGGTGGGAGGGCTCCAGTTCCTTACCGTTTGCTTTTGCAAATATACAGTGCTATGTTGCTTCATAAATCTTGTGGAATGGTTTATGGCAGCATCCAGATCATTAAACCATGAGAACAGGTGCCAAGTGGTTGGCAAATAGCAGACGTAAACTTCTCTGAGTCTTGGAAAGGTTTGGGTAAGTGTTTTAGCCATTGCCTAGGCCTGCTACCTGCAGTGTCAAATACTTCAAGATATTTTTTCCTGGAACTGGACAGGTCACAAAGTTTTTGAAGGAGTTTAGATCTTTAGCTCAATTTTGAATAACATTTGGCTCAGTTTTTAAGTATAGCCTTGGTCTGGATACCGGAGGCTCACCTGCACTTTGTGCCTCTGCTTCCTTTAAGCTGTGGTCAGAAAATCACTTTGGCCATCACTTGAGATGGAAAAGTCCTCTTTGGTCAGTCACAGTGAAGCAAGCTCCTGCCACAACGGCTATTTTTGGTCTTGACCAGATGGGGGATCCCTGCGAGTCCTTCAACATGCTGTGGATTTGGATGCCATCTCAGCCTGCTCTGTCTCGGGAGGCCGTTCTGGGAGACAGCCAGTTTGGTCTGTGAAGGTAGATGTAGGAAAGGCCCAGGATCTTCAGACAAACCCATGGTGCATGGAAACCCATGATTCATCCTCCATTGCACCGGCCTTGACTTGGTAATATGTATTTCCCCATCCAACCCTCCCCCTGAGACTTGGCTCTCTGGTGAAACAGTGATTTTCATGTTTTGCGGGGATAAATGGTGATGACTTCTGCTTGAGCTATGGCATTTTCTCTCAAAAAAGATGATGTTTTTTGGAGGGAGAGCTGGTGAAGGACAGCTCATGACTTTCGCTGTTGCCCTGCTGTGACTGAGGCACAGTGGAGATCCTTCTCTTTCTTACTGCTTCCCTGCCCCCAAGAAGCCAGGTTTAACTAATTTTTCTGTTAAAGTAAGGAGCTAAGGTTGAAAACTGAGCCACTGAGATGCAACTCTTTTGAAGCTTGTAGTGGTTACAGCTGTTGGCTGCCTTGGTGAGAGCTGCACCATCCTCCCACATGCTTGATCCAAAGGCCGCAGGAGTGTTATTATGGATTTCAGTTGATTTTATTTGGCCTGGAAGAAGGTGTGATGAAGTGGTCTCTTTTGCATTTGCTGTCCTAGATACTTAAAAGCAGGAGCACTGTCTGTGCATCTGTCCATTGCTACAGACCAGCTGTAGGTCCTTGCTCATCTTACTTAATGGCTACTCAGCAATGCTGGCAGCTTACGGATAATACCTGAAAGGGCCATGATTTCCCTCTGCCCTTGGTGTGCAGCACTGTGCCTCCATTCTGACTGTAGTTCCTGTGCTTCTTGCTGCTTCCTAGCCTCATTATTTTTCATTTTGCTACTGCTAGTTTTGCTAGTGAGATCCCATTTGTCAAAACTGCTTTACTGAAGCAGGGAAAAGATTGGGTTGGGGCAGTGAGGTGCGCAGCTTCATGAAGGATGAAGTTACTTCCACAGCACAAGATCACATCAGCAAAGAACTGAAGGTGACTGCGAGCACATTCTGGAGAATGTCATTCATTATTTGTACTTACAATGCACATACAACAAGATGAAGCTATTCCTATTTGCCCTCTTGGGAGGTGCTATTTAAATGAGGAAAAGTCAAGTCTTTCTTCAAAGAGCACGCAAGCTAACCAAACAAGGCAAGGACAGGAGAAAATAAATATTACCCTGACTACTGAGATCACAAGCAAGGTTTAGAGATGCTAAATGGTTTACCTGAGTTCATATAAGCAATCCATAGAAGAGCAGAGGTGGGAACTGAACCCAGAGCCTCTGACCTGGTGAGCAGTGTCCTCTGAAATACTATGTGGTCAAGAAAATGGCAACATCGTCAAAATCCAGCTGTTGCCTGTGAACTCTGACGTATTAAAAAAAGTGACAGCATTAAAAAAACCTCTGTTTGCTTTTCTGATAGTATTTTCCTCATGTCAGAACTGGTTTTTCCACAATTTTCATTGTTATTTGATATTGTTACTGTATTTAGTACCTAATTTAATAGTTATTTTTAATTGCAAAATATTTTGAGATTCCTGAGTCTAAATGTTCCAGAATTCCTGTTCTCAGAAACATTTGCAAGTTAACTCCTTGTTCTGGTTTGAATGAAAAGAAGTTGGAATATGTTGGCATTGTCACAGGACAAGCCTTCTTCTGGTGAAGGATGAAGAGCAATGTACTTTGTATTATTTTTTAAAGATTGTCCCCTCCTTCATTGTCATATCTTACCTAGTTAAAAATAGGAATGATATTCATTGCATTGGAATATATGCTTGCAATACACTGGTGTGGTTATCAGAAAGACTCCATTCTTAATTACCTGTGAAGACCATTTTTTGCTTGGTATACTCTGGCACTATGAATATTACCCCTTAATTAACCATCTTAATTCCTCTAAATTCAAGCAAGATCATTTAGAATATTACCATGAACACATTTTTGTTATTACCAGCTTTATACTCTGCATCAAAAAAAGAAAAAAATATTTTATTCTTTCCTCGAGCTGAGGTGTAAGGTTTTCTTTTCTTGGGCAAGTGAAGGAGAGCTTGGTTCTTAACTCTTTGCATTTCTAAGTGTTGCTAGAAACAGAGCACACCCTGGATTAATTTTTTCCCCGTTGTCACAGGTTGCGAGGTCCTGAAGGCTGCTCCATTTAGGAGAAGGAAGTTAAGTAATTGCCCCCTGACAGACCTCCCTGTCAACTCTTCAAGATATCAGCGCTGAGTTGTTTGGTGGGAAAACACCTAAAGTCAACACAGGGAGTTACTGGAAATAGCATTCAGATGGTCAGGGGATATCCAGTGGGTCAGATGGAAGCACATGAAAGAGCTGAGAAGAAATAGAGTAAGGAACCATTTAATGGAACCATTTAATGACTGTGTAACTATGTTTCTCTTTTGGCTACCAGGATTTCCCTAGAGCAATTGCCCGCTAGGCAGTAGTGAACATATCTGTTGTTGCTAGATGCAAAGATTTTTCTGTTGACTTATATTTGCCTTAGGTGTGAAAACCCTGCCTTGAGGTTGAGAGTAATTACTACTGCATAGCAAAGACATGTGGGGCTGATTAGTTCCAGGCTAGATAGGGAGAGAGGGTGGATGGTTCCCAGGTAGAAATGAAAATAGGACAGATGCTTTGCTCCTGGGAAGTAGGTGTTTAGGCTGAGGCTCGTTCCAGATGAGGATTTGCGTAAAGGAGGACAGAGGTAAAATTAGGTCCTGCAGGCCAAAACTGTAATGTAAACCAGCTGCTGCCTAACCCTGAGAGTGTCTGGGTTCAATATCTGTCTAAATATATGGAGCAGCACTTCTATGTGCCCAGAGCTGCCCTGCCTGATTGGGATTGAGGGACTTCCCCTGAAAGTACTCCTGATGTGCATGGGTGACTGTTTCAGCTACCTGAGAAGAGGCAAAGGCCATGTTGGTAACATCCAAGGAGAAGCAGCATCCAGAAGGGTATTTTGAGGACTGCAACTTTGAGCTTAGGTCACTAAGTTCTGCCTCCCTCCTGCTTCTGTGCCTGAGCCTGTTCTGGGTCTGATCTTCAGCCCATGAATGAGGAGCAGCTGTCTGTGCTAGTGGCAGGTGACTGAAGAGGGACCATGATTACCAATGCTATTCCTGTCACAAGGAATTGGGAATTTTTTAGTTACAAGAAGGATGCACTTTAGGTTCCTTGGTGATGCTAAGTACTAGGCTGCAGCTCTATCTGTGCATTAATGAAACACTATCAAAGCTGAAACTGAGTCTTATCCCAGAAGTACTGGTTACCTGGGGTTTTTTTGTCATCACCCTCTTTTTTTTCTTTTTGGTTCATAGAGCTTTGCTTTTATACTTTTCCATTACACAATTTTATGCCATTACTGTGGATGAATTAATCTTATGAGAATGGCTATGGCTGTCACTGATGGGGGAGGAGGGCAGGAGGAATGACTTCAGTGCTCCTTTAATTACTGATCTCATTAATTACCCTCCAAACCAAGCGGGGTTTTGCTCAGAGCTGTTTCCACAAGCCAAAATGTCCTTCTGGAACTGGTTTACACCTGAAAGGGTAATTGCTTCCTGACTCGATGCTTACGTATTTCCAAAACCCAACAGCATCTCATCCAGCTTCATCATACACCTCCTCCCTCTACAAAACTGGGCTTGCCTCAGTTAGGAAAGTTCCTCATGTAGCCCCATCTTAAGCCACCTGCCTGATAATAACACAGGCATAGCCTGTAGCTGGAATTACTTGTCCTCTGCATGCCTGATATGGTCAGGACCGGAATTTCCATCCTTTGGTTTATATCTCGAAATAAATGGACTGGCAAAATCCACACAGGCAGGCTCAAAATGGACAGGGCTGTGCATGAGCACCCACTCAGCAAACACTCACTCCAGAGCTCCTCCCACTGAAATTGTTGAGTGATGCGTCTTGGCCCACAGGATATGCTGGTACAGTGCCAAAGGAGCAATCACAAAAGAAAAAAACCCAACCCAACCTACCAGTAAACCACTTTCCTCTGGTGGTCCCCAAGTAAATGTGGTTCTGGCAAGGAAGGAAGATAAAAATGATCCCCTCTTTGTGGGTGCACTGCACTGGCTCGGTGCTGCCGTTGTGGTGTTGCTGCTCTATAGGCACTTTATGAGTGATGTGACAGCTTCCCTGACTGAAGTAATTCCAAGTACTGTAACATGAAGTGTCAAGGCAGACAGCAGAAAACATTTCAATCCTTTTCATTAGAACAAAGCACTATTCTCCTGACGGCTTTCAAATGCATATTGTTTAGCTATTATGTGCTAACCTTGACTATTATATTCCAAGCACAATAGCAGTGGGAGCTTTCTCCTTTTTTGTTCGTTAGTGATCATGGTAGGAGGATTTCTTTTTTTTTGCAGGGTCAGTAAAATATTCAGTTATAAAGGAAAAAAAGAAATATTTATGTGGCAGTAGCTGTGAGAAGGAAGTCTGTGGTCTCCTCTTATGTCTCAGTTTTCAGGTAGGTCATATGGTTCCCAGTATGGATTTTTACCCCAGTGTGGCTTGCACTTCTCTTGACAGAAATCAAAGATGGCAAGTGCATCCTGCCTAAACTGCTTGTATGACTAGTGACAAGCTGATGCTAAAATGACTGCAATGTTAGCTACTGAAAGCCTCAGGCAATGTAGAGCAGGTAAATGGTTAATTAAAATGATTCTTCAAGGATACCTTTAAGGGAACGTGGAGCCTTTCCAAATCTCTGCAGGGAGTTATTGATGGAAATTGCTACTCCACATTTTCTCTCAGGGATACACACAGGGTGGGTTACCTTAACTGTTTCTGACATTTCTTCTGTCTGACCATGAGGTTCCTGAGATGGGAAGATTAAGTTGCTCCTGTAAGAATGAGATGTGACACAGGTGAAAACCAAAGATAAAGATACAGAAGAGTGTAAGCAACACATGAAAACTCCTGATAAAGCCTCAGCTCTTTCCTGTGACCAGGTGGGCCATGCGCGCTGGATGACAGTTCTCTTTGTTCTCTCAAAGGGCTTTGTAGGCTCTGCTTGCCCAAAGGCCTGATTGATTTTTTGCCCCATTCTCCTGAGCTAACCTTTTCCAGTTTCCACCATCTCATCTATTCCTCATCTTTTTTTTTAACCCTCATCTCATTCTTCATTTTTGAACAGCAACCTCATTGTGTTATGCTTACTAAACTCCTTCTTAAAGTAATGCAATTCCCATCCACATCCAAATCCTTCTTCCTGACCTCTTCATCTCTTCCCATCCATTCCTACCTTCTCCCTTGCATCAGCTCCCACTCCCGTTTTTGCCTACCCCAAACTTGAACTCTCAGATTACCCTGTCCTGCTTCCATCCCTTCCCCTCCAGTGGCTTCAGCTCTTCCCTCTCTGCTGCTTGATTTTTCTCTTTCCTCGGTGCCAGCGCCTGACAGAGAAGGAGTCACTGATTATATGTCTTCATTGTAATTAAACTGGGCCAGAGCCCATTCTCTGGCACTAAGAGCAAGTGGCATAGCCTGGCTCACATCCATACAGCTAAACTCTCTTCCTCCCATAACAGGATGGCTTTATTCTTTCTGCCTATTGGGAACAGCCCTTGGCAAGTGCTACTCTCTGAACCCTGCCCAGACACAGACTCTGAGAGTACTCCCTAGGACAAGCCAAAACTGTGCCAGGGAGCATGCTAATAATTAAACACTATAGAATGTGCAACAGGCCTCGGTGCTCTTTAATTTACTTGTACAAATGCAGCTGAGAGAATGGGAGAGGCAATGTCCTTGCTTTCAGCTCAGGTATAGGCCCACACTGCAGCTACAGGAGTTGGTTTGGCCCATGTGAGGACAGCAGACTCTGAAGGCTAAGAGTGAGCCTCTGGAAGCAGTTATCTTTCAAGCATAAACTTGGCTAAATATGGGCAGGGTTTTTTAGTCTAGTGGGGGTGTGGGAAACATGTCCTTGGTTAAACTCCTGCCCTCCAGCCACCACTGCCAAGTTCGTGCCCCCAAACATAAGCTTCCAAGCAAGGATTTCCTTGGGAATTTTAAATATGAGTGAAAAAACATACTTTTTCTTGCTTCCCCCCTGAGGTGAGGATAGCAAAATTCAGCTGAAAGAGAACACCCACATGGGAAATTTTAGCTCCTTTAGTTAACATTTAACAAAATCTGTAGCAGCTGAGAGCAGGGTCTTACTGTGTGTAGGTAGTGTGAAACATTTTAGTAGTAAGTGGTAACACCTCTATCTGCCACACGTAAGTGTGGGTATATATGCAGACTGGGGGTTTGGTGCTGGTATAACTCCTTCGACAAATCATATTTACCTGAGACCAGACTGATGCTGTATCAAAAAGCAGGTCCTAAACTTTCAGGATGGATTTGGCAATGAAGTTCTGAACCGGGTTAGTGTGAGATTGTGCTGCTCCTCTGGCTGAGTGGTAAAGCACTGCAAACCTGGAACTTTGCTCTCACCCAGAAGTAAATGCAATGTGGAAATACTCCATAACCAGTGACTCTGATATTCACTCCTCTTGTTTTTATATCCTGAAAGGATTTGAGATAAATAACCCATACACATCCAGGTGTGTAACACACCTGGTGCCTGTATATATGTGTGTGCATTTATATATTGCCGAAGTCTAACATCATTTCAATACGTAATGATTAAAGTAGTAAGGTAGGTTATTGATGTTTCCATGGCTTTGGAAGTGTTATATACAGCCAGTAATAAAACCAGTAAATAATTACTCTGTTACTTAATTCTAATGTTATTCTGAAATAACCATGTATATTTTCTGAAGATTTTGCTTGTATTTTAAGCCTGAAATAATAGCCAACCAATGTCTGTAATCCACCTGTTTACTTTTTTCAAATAAATATATTTGTAGATTGGGTCACTGGTTCTCTGCACTAACAATGAAGAAAAGTCTTGAAAACAGGTTTTCAGTCAATGAGTGTTACCTGGAATTTGTCTTGAACTAAGATTTCAGATTTGGCCCTGCAGACAGTAATAAGTTCATCATCTTACGCTTCACATAACCACCTCCTTGCCTACAGCATGAGCAAAGATGATGGAAATATAGGGATGGCCAAAGTGTTCTGTACACTGTTTTGTCCTCAGTTCCCCTTGTTTCCTTTTCCCAAGCTACCACCATGGGAGTTTTTCCTGTCCCAACGCAATGATAGCTGTGCAGGAGGTTGGAGTTGGGTTCCTTGGCCCCATGTCTGGTTATGTAGTCTGAGCTAGAAGAGTTACCTTCTGCAATACAGCCCACAGGCTGCATACCTTAGCTTGGGATGGAGGCGATCCTTGGTCACCCTANTATCGTCTTTTTGTGAAACCAAAACAGATGTTCAAATTGCATGTGTATTAGCACACAGTCAGTCTGTCCAAGGCAATAGAAAAGCTCTGATGGGCCTATCTGTGTGGGAACTGACAAGGCTGTCTTGCTGGGGAGACCGGCAGCAGAAGACTATTAATGCACAGATAAAGGAAGAGCATTATCTCCTGGTGTTGTTCAAGTCATTGGCAAATTTCCCTTCGAATCCAGCAGAGTTGGGAGTTGAGCTGAGATGCTTGCCTTTTCATGGACAGATTTTCTTTTCAACTCAGAGGTAAAGATTTTTGGAGGGGAAAGCCAGTGACTGGCAAGACATGGCTGTAAATGACAAGATGGCTGTAAAAGCAGCAATTGCATTGGCAGATCTGAGTGCTGTGGGACCCATACGTAAATGCTTGAACAGGCAAGAAGAGAATTCCGGGTTGGGACCCCAACTGGAAACAAATAAGGCAGAGCAACTAAAGCGAAAGGCAGGCCACCAAGCAGATGTGAAAGGTGGGAAAGCCAGGCAGGCCACAGGGCTCAGCACAGTGCAGAGAGTACACAAATCTCAGACCTTTGATCTCATCTTGGTGTGTCCCTTAGGTGGCTCAGCAGGCTCATGGAAGAATGGTTATCAAAACACTGTCAGCCTCTCTGAAAGGGGGAGAAAATGGCACCTAAAACACAGAGTCTATAACTAAACCCAGGTTCAAACTGGCACCTAAAACTTGTTCAAATAGATCTAATGTCTTCTGCTGGTTTGCTGCCCTTCACACTTTTCCAAGTTGCCCATGCAAACACTGCAAGGCTCCAATTTGCTTCTAAGAGATGCTGTGTTTTCTTCAAACTGAGATCTTCTCTGGGCTTTGCAACTTCTTAGTTTTTGGCAGAATCCCTCCTATTTTCTTTCTCCCCCTGCCCTGTGTGGGTGGAAGCCCTATGGAGAGGACAGCAAGGTAAACAAGCAGAAGAGGTTCAGAGAGGCTTTCTACTGCGGAAATGGAGGCCTTATGCTGGAAGCCAAGTGTCCTCAGCTGGACCGTATTTCAGCTCACCCTCCCCTCTTCTGCACTCAGGAAGGATTTAAACTTTTCCAGTACAAGCCAGGGGTAATAGCTGGAGGAGATCTTGGATTTCTATGGCTTTTGGCTCAGACCAGACTTCACAAGGGAAGTGCACTGATAGCCTGATTTATGCACCCACCTTTTGCTGGGGCTTTATGAACACTTTCATGACACAGCCTTTCCAGCAGTATACGCTCAGTACATGCTGGCCCCACTTCCCAGCAGATATATATGGCCATGGGCCATACAGTTGACAACAAAAGGTGTGGTGACAGGAGTGACTACATGTTTCTCTCCCTCTTCCTCCCAGTTTCTCCCAGCTAGGCAATGCTGCCAGTGCCAGTGTGGGAGCTCATGTAGCTCTTCTGTGAACTAAAGCTTCTTTCTGATGGTGTTCTTCCATTTTAGTGAGTTAAATAAGCTCATGAGGGGAGCTGATAGGCATTGGAGTTAGCAAAAGGCTGTGACCGTGGTGGGGGAAGAGTATACTTGGGGGGCTCGCTCTTTTTGAATCAGTTCACCGTGTCTTAAGAGACTATGGTGACTGCAACACCTCTGTCCAACACTCACATACAGCAAGAGAAAAGAAGCTGCAGCATTTTCTGGCTTTGTTACAGCAGTCTAATATTGTACTTAACCATGCTAGCTTCCTTGTGTGAGCTTTGCTTGTGTTCGTGCTCGGGAACCTGCTTTCTGCTGTTCTCTGCTGAAAGGCTTCAACAGGTACTTTTTGCCTGTGCTTTTTTACCTCTACTTGAAACAGATGCTTTTCCCACAGGAGTACCAGGGAAGCCTGGCATGCTGGGTGCTCAGTGGCTGTCATTGCTGATCATCTTGGAGCACCGAAGGCTTCAGTCCCCTCTCTGTGCAAAGGCTTGTTGAGCCAGGGACTATGAGTTCTCAGATTTGTGAACTGCTCTACTTAAGGGATAGGGCTGATGTATAGGAAAGGCCTTAGCTCTGGTGGAGAACACTTTACCTTGGATACCCTCAGCCAGCCAACCTCATCCAATCAAGTGGAATTCCCCTTTGATTTTTAATTAACTGTCTTCCAAATTTAGTGTTTCTGTTTTTAGAGGATGTGAAGAAGGCACAAACCTCAATTTTCTGAAGAGTTATTTCTCTGTCAAGACTCAGCAGCAGAATACTACACATGGGATTCTGAAAAGATACCCACATTCTCTGAAGGGAGATTGCTGGTTTTCCCTCTTTTGCCTTAGAGCCAATATTCTTCAAGAACATGAAATGTATGTCCCAGCACACCAAAAGGATCTTCAAGCATGTAACTGTCATGCAAGCCAGTGTAGGCTGAAGAATGGGAGTGGTGGAAATGATAGGGATAACTCTGATAACAAGTTCCTAGAGATGCTGAAAGGAGGGAAGTGACTACACTGAAGTGACAAAACAGCTCATTGTCCAGGGGCAGCAAGAGACAGCTGCTCCCTAAGGGAGGACAAGCTGGGAGATGAGGGTGACTCCAGCCTGGGCAGTGATGGGGTGCAGCCCTGCAGGGTATGAACATGGTGGGCAAAGCTTGATGGGTCCACCAATGTTCCCAGACCAGACCAGAGAGGAACCAGATCCAGGGTCCACACCAGGAGTACAGTCAGGAGGAAATGGATCCAGGGCCAGACCCAGAGCTGGACACAAGGCTACAGCATGGATCCAAAGTCCATCCAGGAGACAGGGCCAAAAATAGGACTGGAGGCAAGCAACAGGGTAGTGCTATGCCTATACAAGCCAATAATTTGCACTCGCTTCCCTTCTAATCAAGACATCCTGTGAATTTGATTGCTCCAAGGTACTCGTGAGTCTCACTTTGTATCCGGAATGTTTTGGATACCATATGACAGGAAAACAATGTGAACTGAGGAGAACAGCATAGCATCTTCCCTAACATTCACTTGTGGTAAAAAATTCCATTACTTTCAGTGAAACATTTGCTGGATTGTCTTCATTTTAAATGGAATTTCATAAGGCCTTTTGAATCTCTCTGACCTAATTTAAAATAATCAATAACCATGCTAGAATTACTGGGTTTTGGATTTTACTCAGTGCAGTACACAGGTCTTTGGGACAAAAGGTCATATGATCTTTCTTTGATGAATGGTATTATTAGAACAAATTTGCCCTCCAGGCACAGGTGATCTGTTTCAAGTATTATCCAATATTTATAAGATAAAAGTTGATATTTTTGTCACCACATGTATTTTACTAAAAACTCAGACTTATCCAGCATAACAGACCAGCTCGTGTTGAATTGTTTCAAGAACTGAAGCATGTATATTTTGTTATTATAGTGTCATCTTTATGATATATTTTCTTATGTTTTTTTTTTCTGGTGTTCCGGGGAACAACATGTGCCATGTACAATTTGAGGATGCTATTGGATACAGCAAGATCAGAAGAAAAAAATAACTAATTCACAAAGCTCAGCACATTACCATTATCACAGGTAGCATTCCTCCTTTTGCAAAGCATTAAACATGCCAGATTTTTAAGAGCAAGGCATAGTTATTACTGTTAATTCTTGTGTTATTATCTCTGTTCCACACCACTAATCATGTTTTATTTATCAGTCAAATTTTGCATTATTAATGGAGAATAAAATTCAAGGCTTAATTTCAGAAGAACAAACCCTCTGCTCTTAGCACAGCCATTAGATTGTTCCTCTAATTGTCTTGTTCCCCTTTCCCCTTTGCATGGTACATAATTGCTTCTAGGCTGGCGTTTTCCTCAGAAATGTTTGATTTTTTGGTTTCTGAATGAACAAAGTTACCTAAAAAAGGACTTAGTGTCACCTCTCTAGCTTGTGTAAGAGCAAGGAGAATGGCTGCCTCCTGAAGTCAGCACCTGGGAGGGATGGAGTCCTGTTGGTGAAAGGCATGTAATGAAGTTGCACTGCAAAGCAAAAATCGTCTGAGAGCAGAAAGTAGGACAGTCTTCTGAATATAAAGACGTGAGCCTCCAAGGAGAGCCTGTGAGTTAATTATTGTTTGGCTTTCAGTCTCTGGGGCCTCTTGACCATGTCTTCCTTGCCTTCCTTCTTGACCTGCCAGGGCCTGCCCATGTGGACTTCCTTGTCCTGCAGGTCCCTCAGCTTTCAGCTACAGCTTTTCACCTACATGCCCTCAGCTCAGCTGGATGAATAGGCTTGTGATATGGCTTGCACTAAATTAACTTGCTTGCTCCCTGCTCCCTTGACTCTTCCATTAGAAGGCAGTGCAGACATCCCCTGGAGATGAGGCAGAGAGCTGTGGAAGATATCCTTGGAAATGTCAGCCTAAAAAACAGACTGGATTTTGAGAGTAAGAGTGAAAGAAGAAAAGTTTAAGTTATCAGCTCCTCTCTAGTGCTATGCAGATTCCCTTGGCTGCTTGAGAGTTTCAGGTTTGTGAAATCAGGGCGTTTAACCAGATGCCAAAGACTGACTAGTGACTTCAGGTGTTTTAATACTGCAGTGCCTAAAAATGCTGTAGAGGGAATAAGAGATTAGATATAGTGTATGGAAATTAAACAGCTTTGACATGTCTTTAGGCACCTGACATGGGAGCAGCCAAAACCTCTAACTACCCGAAAATTTGGCTCCACAAGTATATAGGGAAGCTGAGCATCGGGCTTTGCTTTTAGAAGACAAGAGTGTTAAATATGCCGTGATTCAACTGTATTTATATAAAAAAAAAGAGAAATGTTCCATCTGCTTTTTGGTTTGCA
This sequence comes from Pandion haliaetus, assembly GCA_013401275.1. NCBI lineage: Eukaryota > Metazoa > Chordata > Aves > Accipitriformes > Pandionidae > Pandion > Pandion haliaetus. The sequence continues at coordinate 105,742 of VYZV01000894.1, read as the reverse complement.
TACAGAGAAACTTCAAAGACTTCCTTGCTGTTTGTTTTATAAACAAACTTATAAAAACATATATACAACTGTACAAATACACAATACTGAACAACGGAGGGGGGTGTGTGTGTACATATACACACATGCATACATTATATTACAGTTTGGTAGTGGATCCAAAGCTATTTATTTGTGTAGTAAACAAGCCCTACAGTTCAGCACTCAGCACAGGGCACAGTACCTCCAAAAGTACCATTGTGCTAAGAAATTACATTTCTGAACAATTTGGGAAACTTCCCATGTAAGAAGGACAGGAAAGGTCCCCTCCTGGTGGATGCACAGTGGCTAAACACAGCTCTGGCCCCAGCGGGGCTGCAGCTATCCTCCTGCAAACCTTGCTGAGAATACTGCAGAAACTGCACGCTGCCTGTTTGGATCCGCCAGCAGCAGTTTTCTGATTCCAAGTGCCATATCAGTCCCTGGCACACATATTTTCCTTGGCTGAATCCCTCAGTGCCTTGGTGGCTGTGTGAGAAAGCTGTGCAAAGCCTGGCTGAACACGGGAACTTCTGCACCTTGTATGTCTTGTGTGCAGGATGAACCAAGGCAAATCCTAAGTCACCTCGTTGCATTTGGAGTAGTGACAACTTTTCGACACGTGGAAAGGGGCCAGCTACCAGACCAGCTCAGTTTTCCTTGTTTAATCTCTTAAGCACATTTTCAGGCTTAACTGCTTGAGTGGCAGAACCCGCATCAGCAATTTAAAAAAACAACTATTTTGAATCTGTTCAGGAAATATTTTTATCTGTAAGATTGTGCCCAGGTACTGCATAGTAGAAATGGTATGAATCACTCTGAAATATTAAATGGTAATATTCATTACCTTAAAAACATTATTAAGAGTAGGATATAAGGCATGCACAGTTTCATTCTGGCCCGGGAGGCCACAGCATCTTAATGAAAGTGTATTAATTATCTCAAAGCTGGTAGAAAAATCTTTAGTGGAAAAGAAAAGTTCCCTATATGATCAGTTGTGCATTATGCCCTTCACTTAACACAAAAAAATATACCAGATAAGTTATAACTGCAAGTCCCTACTGGAAAAGACACTTTTCCAGAAAGTATTTCTTTCATATCACTGTGCTCTTCTGAGCCACCATAGCAAAGGCATGAGTGGCAGCTCTGTTTCCTCTGATCTTCCTGCTACTAACAGTTCAGTTCTTGTAAGAACAATCTATTGTCTGTACTTATTGAATGACATTTAGGAAAATTTCCATTTGTGTTTTTCTGTGCATGCAGTGAAACTTCCATGCTCCGCTGGTTATCGCGGTGTCAGAGATATAAGAGACTGACTGGCTCACCTAATTCACTGCGCCTGCCTTTCTCCTGCTCAAGCTTGCCCTATTTTTCAGAAGTGTTTACCTGACTAGCACATGCAATTACTGATGTGTGCATAAGGCTCAGTTCAGGTTTTGAATGTTCCCTGAACCTTTCCCTCTAGATCAAAGCTCCCACGTCCTCCCGTGCCAGATCAGCCTCCTGCTGAAGTAGGTGCGACTTTGGCTGTTAACTTTGGCCTGTGAGCATATTCCCACAGCGCAGAATTAGGTGTGGGCTCTAGTGCTTTGCTGCATCAGGACCTTTGTTAGAAACAGAATCCGAGCCTTCATATTTTTACATTATCAGTCATTTGTGAATTCCTTATAATTTTTTTAATGACTTTTGCAGAGAGCAGTCAGATGCTATTAAAGTTTTACTGAATTAAATTGGAGAAACTAATTTTGCTCTTAGTATTTTATTTCAGTGTGTAACTTGATTTTTAAGAAGCACTTTGTATTGCATGGCCGTTTGCATTTGCTTTATAAGCATAACATAAAGGTTTCCCTGGAGTCATGGAAAAATTACCTTCTACGTCCCCTATCTAATTAACACCATGTATGTTGCCTAACTCCTTATAATTCACTCCTGTGCACAGTATATAGAACATGATTGGAAAAATAATTTGAAGCAATGAGAAAAAAATGCCTTTTGTCGTATATATGATATGGCCAAATACACTTCCAATCAAATTAGATTAAAAAAGAAAGGACAGTGGCACTAAGATATCTGATGTTGAAAAGAGACACCAAAGGCTTAATTAAAAAGTGTGCTTATGTTTTTAAGGGGACTGCGTTTAAAGCATAGTAATGAAACCCTTGCTGAATAGCTCAGTGACCTGTGTGTGTCTGGGGCTGTAGCTGCCTGGCTCCCTGGTGAGAGCCCTGATCTGGTGTTCGATGGGTCACAGAGGAGCTGCTAAGCTCCCAATGATGCGTTCTGGTGGGTCACAGGTTTCCAGGAGGGAGAGCAGTCAGCCGGTGCACAGTTAATTGCAGGACTGGGGTGTATCATGAGGACACAGCAGATGAGCCTCCGCAATCAAGTAAATCCAAGTATTGCCTCACAGCTGAGGGGGTGGTAAGACTTTAAATCGTTCTAACTAGATTGTAAGTGCCATCTGACCAGGTTGTGGGGGTTTTTCATTCTTCTTCTTTTTTTCCTTTCTCCCTGTGGAGCCTGGAGGACTAATATGATTTGGAGAGAGAGCAAGTGTCAGTCGACTCAATTCTTGCTAGTGCATCAGCAGTGGAACCAAATTCCAAATGAAGAGGTTAACCCCTTAGCCTCTTCAGAGTCACTGAAGTTAATCAGATCATGTGTGTGTAAGCCAGGGCATTGCTAAAGGCATGAGGCTGGATTATACATCCTGCATAAATTACACATGGAGGCAGGGAGCTGGGGCACAGGCAAGGAACCGAATCAGTTCACAATCATGCAGTAGCAGCACTTGTCAGCCAAAGGCAGCCTTTGATCATGCTGCAAAGTTGTCACCTTTTCTAGGACCTGACACAGCAGGACTTGCTTCTGACCTGCCACCCCTTTTCTCCCTTCACGTGAGATGGACACTCTCTGTTCCATCTTCCCTGTGGAGAGTCAGCTCGTGTGGGACCCCATGAACCTCTTGCTTTCAGATATTGCTCACTGCTGGGCTCTCCTCTGCAGGGCTTGTCACCACTGGTTGTATCTGGGTATTGTAAGGTCACGTTGCATTTCCTTACCAGAGGAAGAGAAGGAAGATATATAAATACATAGTCATCCTTTCTATACTTGCACTTAAAAAATAAACATTCCTTTTTTATGCTTCTCAGATGTGGTGTCATTTCCTGAAGGAAAAAGAGTGGGGAAGAGGGCTGAGAAGAAAGGCAACTAGAAAAACAAATGCTTTTGATTTCAAAAAAATAAATGTATGTGTTTATTTTGTAAAGAAAAATGAAAATGTCCACCCTTTTCAGAAACCACTGATTTTCCACTGGAAAGAAGGAAGAAAAAAGGAAACAGAAGTTCCTCACTTGCTGATTGTTTTGGGGAAAATGAGTAAAAGCAATACAAATTTTCCTCCCTGTATTACTTGGTACCCACCAGCTCTCTGTCCTTTTGCACACATTCGGGGAAGAGAGCCCACCCTCCTATGTTCTCTACCCTGGAGTGGGCACCACTACTCACCTGTCTATCATGGGTCCTTGTCTGACCACCCCACCATGGCTGATGTGTGGGTCATCCCGAGGCAGCCCTGCACTGCAGCCAGGGCCTCAGCACTGCTCTTCCATGTGTCTTTATACTCCCCTTCCACTGACACGGAAATAGCAGTCTGGACTGCTGGTGTAAGTTCACAGCCCACTGACTTCAGCTCAGTTCATCTGATTTGCATCAGCTACTGATTTGGCCCTGCCCAGGGCAGTGGATGTCCATGCACACTGAAATGGGTGGAATTACTCCAGACTGGTACTCATGTATATGAGAACAGAGACTGTGAAGAAACATCAAGTCTGTTGTTAGGCTTATAATTTCACTTGGGAAAGTGGACTTCAAAGGTGTCTGATAGATGTCTCACATAGGGTAAGGGAAGAAGACACACTATTTGACAAATTGGTTAGAGCTTCAAAAAAACAAGGTGTAAAGCGTACACTGGTGGCATAGCCATAGTGGTCTAAGGTCTCAGGCATTTGGGGAGGAGGTATTTGCACCAGAAATAACTAACTTGGCTTTAGCAAAAGGCAGCTACAACAAATGTACCTACTTAAGCAAAGGCTACCAAAATTAGCAAGTTGTTTTTTTCCCCCTCCCTGGTATAAATCCAGGCAGTCCTTTCTGAAGCCCCACATATATTGTATGTAGGGCCTAAGATGACTTGAGATCAAACTCAAAAGAAGTTCTGTCCCCTCCCTTCCATGATTCTGATTTTTTTCCTTCAGGAGGAAGAAAATCTGTCCTGAACATCCATTTTCCTTTCCCTTGTCATCCCTTTCATATCCAAAAAGCCCTGCCTGCCCTTTTGCTTTCTTATTTTCAGATGTGTAGGATTTAAGAGCTCCCTCCTCCCTTTCTGACCTTGGTCCTGTGCTTTTCCTGAATGGATTACAAGGTGTCCGCATTGGGTGGGTTGGTTACTCTGCCACTCGTGAGGCGCTGGAGGACTCTGCTCTGGATTCAGAAATGCTGCAGATACTTGACACACCAAAGAAGTCAAGTGAACAGTATGAGATGTTTATTAATTGGGAAATGTGTATCTCATGCTGAAATGGAGCACAGGGAGAAATTGGTTCAGGGTGCTGAAACACAGGCGCTGCCAGCTGAAGCTCATTTGCCTTTTGCTAAGGAAAGGGATCAGTTGCAAACGAAATTCCTTCCTGCATTAACCAAATTGCCTATTGCACTGGATATATCTGTTATTAAATCAAATCTTTCCAGCACTAAACTGCATCTGTCAGTTCTTGAATCAAATATATTGACTATTAAACTTGTCACCTGGGAAATGACATCAATATTCTATCCCAAACGTATAGCTGTTGTTTACCAATCTCTGAGCTGATAAAGAAGGTACACAAAATACTACAACTCGGGATTACATAAAATGTACCAAACACCTTCCAAACTGAATTGAGATCTGCTTTCCTGGTCACTGCAACTGGAGCTTTATGTCTGCAAAGCTCTTCCTTTCAACCTCTCTTTTAGGGACACTGGTATATGATCAAGTAGTGTGGCACTAATATTGTTTAAACAAGCTTTGCTTATCAATATGGTGATAATGCACTGACAAGCACAGCTCACTAGAAATTGAAATTTTGGAAGGAAAAACATGTAAAAAATGTAACCACATTAGTTACATTTCATGATTTCCCACAAAGTGGAGTAGAAGGTAAATGAAGGACTTGTCACTGTGAAAATCAAGAAAACTTTAGATTTTCATATTTTGAAGATTTTTTTTTTCTGAGGGTGTATTTGGTTTGTGTGGCAAGGTGTTGGTAGTGGGGGGTGGGGTTTACGGGAGTGGCTTCTGGTGAGAAGCTGCTAGAAGCTTCCCCTTTGTGTGACAGAGCCAATACCAGCCCGCTCTAAGGTGGACCTGCCGCCAGCCAAGGTCGAGCCAATCAGCGATAGTGGTAGCGCCTCTGGGATAACAGATTTAAGAAGGAAAAAAGTTGTGGGGCTCAGAAAACAGCAGCCAGAGAGAGGAGTGAGAACATGTAAGAGAAACAACCCTGCAGACACCAATGTCAGTGAAGAAGGAGGGGGAGGAGGTGCTCCAGGCGCCAGAGCAGAGATTCCCCTGCAGCCCGTGAGGAAGACCATGGTGAGGCAGACTGTCCCCCTGCAGTCCATGGAGGTCCANCTGGAGCAGGTTTTCTGGCAGGACTTGTGACCCCGTGGAAGGGACCCACGCTGGAGCAGTTTGTGCCTGAAGGACTGCACGCCATGGAAGGGACCCACACTGGAGCAGTTCCTGAAGAACTGCAGCCCGTGGGAAGGACCCATGTTGTAGAATTTCATGGAGGACTGTCTCCCATGGGAGGGGCCCCACGCTGGAGCAGGGGATGAGTGTGATGAGTCCTGCCCCTGAGGAGGATGAAGCGGCAGAAACAACATGGGAAGAACTGACCATAACCCCCGTTCCCCGTCCCCCTGCGCCGCTGAGGGTAGGGAATCCAGGAGTGAAGCTGGGCCCAGGAAGAAGGGAGGGGCGGAGGGAAGGTGTTTTGAGATTTGGTTTTATTTCTCATTACCCTACTCTGGTTGATTGGCAATAAATTAAGTTAATTTTTCCAAAGTTGAGTCTGTTTTACCTGTGATGGTAATTGGTTGAGTGATCTCTCCCTGTCCTTATCTCGACCTGGGAGCCCTTTGTTATATTTTCTCTCCCCTGTCCAGCTGAGGCGGGGGGAGTGATAGAATGGCTTTAGTGGGCACCTGGCATCCAGCCAGGGTCAACCCACCACAGAGGGCCATTTATATTCTGGGCTAAGAGGATCCTTCAGCCCTGGTTTTCTAATCTTCCAGATCAGGTGTGTCTTGGCCACAGGTCTGGATTCTCCTTCCATGGAAACAAGCATCTGGTAAGGATCGCTGTGTGTGCCCAAGCTGCTCTTCAGGACAGGTTGAGTTGTTGGGTGTTTGTACAGAGAAATATTCCCATCTCACTCACTCTACAAACAGCTTAAATTCCCTGGACTGACCCAGAGCTTCAGGGTTTAGGGACTTCCAGGCTCCCCATGCCCTGCAGCCCAGACTGGGAAAGCCCAGAAGGCAAATGGCCAAGCAGGAAAAATGGGCAGAGTGCTGTGAGACTGGAGATGTTTTAGGCCTGGCTTCTCCCTGACTGGTGAGGTGGTGCCCCTTGACAACAAGCTAACACTTGTTTTCCTCTTCTTTTTCAAGGGCATGGTTATCCTGACCAGGACTGTGGTGACTTAGGGCTTCCATTACAAAATATTCTACCTTGAAAGGTTCCCTGAAGAATTTAGAAAATAAACTAATTCATTTTTAATAGACTGAGTCACCCTGACAATGCCTGAGCTCCTGCAGGGCTGTGAGGAGTACAAAGAAGCCCTATGGAGCTGGTCTGTTTGGAGGCAGGGAGGGAGAGGGGGTCTCTCTTACCACTTGTGTTTTGCACAGCTGGTCCTGTGCATGGGGTGGCTCTCTCACAGAGCAGTCAGACTGTCTAACCTTAAACCCTGTGACTATTATAAAAATAAACAGCAAGATAATGAGTGAAGATGCTCACCCTGGTTTCTAGCACCCCAAGCTTCTGTGGGAGAGTTCCAGTTTCTGAAAATAACTTTTTTTCATCTGGAACGTCCTCTTTTTTTATATTGAAAGGTTAAAATCTAAATGCCTGAATTCAGGTAACCAGGAGTTTAGTGTGCTGGAGAGCCAGTTCCAAATATTTTAACTCGATCCCCTTTCTGGTAAAGATCCACGGACAGCTTTTGAGCTATGCACGCTCAGCACGAACCATTGCTGCAGTAACAGTCAGGAGCTGGGCTCAGGCACACAGTCAGGCTGGGGCTCAGTGGAGTGTGGTTTAATTCCTTGAGCTGACATGGCTTTCCTGTGTGATTCTTGGCAGGTCACCAAATCTCCCTGGGCCTCACTCCCTGTCTGCAAAATCACACCTCTTGGACCTGCTGCCTCTCGAGAGAGCTGGGGAGAGGTCATTCGTTATTATGTGTTTATAAATTGGGGGCTTTCCTTTTGGATGAGGCCCCCAGACAATCTTATAACACCAATCATGAGATAAAGGAGGCTGATTATCTTAAATAGTCTGGCAGATGTTGGAGAGGCTCCAGACACGAAGTGGTCGGGAGGTATAACGCAAGCTGCTTGTACAGCACTGAAAAGACTCACTGTCCTTTTGTAGCTCACCCCTTGTGAACAACCCATGATTTATTTATTGAGGAACAGTTTCTGAGTCACCTTCTTCTCCACATTATGAAAACACTGAGAAAGTGAGTCATTTTGAGGAACAGAGCCTGCAGCACTCAGTTCTCACCCTGCTGCCTAAAACCAGAGGGGGAGAGCCCAGCAGGTGGGCTTGGAAAAGAGTGAGAGTGAGAGATGCAGCTTGCTTCTCTTCAAGGGTTGTCATCTGGCCTTGGGAAAGTCACATGGCCTCTTCAGGATTTAGACCATAGACTGAGAATGGTGGCCTGGACTTGCTCAGAAGGGTATTTTTTTATAGGATGACACAATTAGAGATGTGAGAGTGTCTGCTTCTGTGGTAACAGGGTCCTTTCAGGAGCCTTGAACAGGGAGAGTGATAAAAGTGCAGATGCAATAACTGACTCTAAATGTGTAAAAGGTGGCTGCAAAGATAGCCAGAGTCATCTGTTCCCTATGTTTGCAGTGGATGGAAGAAAAGGCAATGCCGTGAAATTGTAGAAAGGAAAGACATAGCTTAAATGTTAGAAAAAAACCTCCTGGAAGTGATGTGTTGAATGCTGGAATGGATTGTCTGGGGAGAGGGTGGACTCTACAGCCCTGGGATTTTAACACCAGTTAGATGCACATCTGTTTGGGCTGGTTCAGGTGGAGCTGCTTCAGGCTGCTTTTTTCTGGCTCTGTGCAGAGAGGAGTTGACTGCTTTCCCTGAACAGGCTGGCCTTTAGCAGGACCTTCTACTACTGGCTGTCTCAGCATATGGGAGTGCAAAGAAGACAAATATTTAATTTGCCTAATTATTTGCTTCATTCATTTCTGTCCCGCTGTTCTTCAATATCTTCCCTTTTACCAGTAGCACAGATAAAAAAGCTCAGTGCTTTCCCTCATGTGTAATATTTGCCTCTACATCCATCAAATCCTCCTTTGATTTTGACATTGTTCCTTGCTGCCTTCCAGTCTATCTCCAGTTGTAAGACTGCCTACACCCTGCAGGCATCATGTAGCTGTTTTCGGCCACATGCATTTGATAATCAGGGTATTCATTAATGGTTGGCCTTTAGTCTTCTCCTCTAGCTGGTAGGCTGTTCATTGAAGTGTTCAGGCTTTCTGGCTGCTGCTGCCTGGCGTTTGGAAGAGGCATTAGCAAGGCTGGGACCCTGGAGTCTTCCTGAAGCTTTACTCTCACAAACGGGAGCTTCCTGCTAATGAAGAGCAAAGAACACAGCACCAAGATGAAAGTCTACCTCTGTGGCTGTCTTGCTTTCACTGTTCTCATGAAGTGAGCTGGAGAAAGTGTCCCCTTTCTGACCCCTCTGGCAGAGGCATCCTGCCCATTTCTACCCCTGCCCTCCCCAGCAGAGCATCCATGTAGGCAGTTCTCCTTCTCCCTTCTCTCACCTCTCCTTTGTGTGACTTCAACCTGGGTTTTGCTTTGGCTAGGCACTCTGCCCTCATGCAGCCACCTCCTGCCAGAGCTGATGCTCCCCGTCCTTCTTTGTCTGTGGCAAACCCATTCCTCCCCTTCCCGTCAGCCCATCTGCACATCCCATGGGACCTGAGTAACACCAAGGGAGCAGCATAGGTAGCTTGCTCTGCAGAGTCCCCTCTGGAGACTTTGGCTTTCCCACCCTTGCCTCAAACTGTGAGGCGGTATCTCCTGTCAGCCTTTTGCCTTATGAAGGTCTCTAAATCCCTAACCTCCCTTGTAGGAAGCATGAGGGCTGTCCACCCCTTTATCCTTCCTGCTGGCTGACTTAGTAGGAGGGCCAGTGTAGCATTAGAAATCAGGATATCAGTGAGTCAAAGCCACTCTGAAACAACCAGTCTTTCAAGAGGAGAAGAGGTGAAGTCTCACTGCATTTGCTAGAAAACACTCATCCATGGTGCCCTCTTGTTCTTAGGAACAAACAGCTCCTCAGGTAGATTCTGGCCAGCACCACCAGCAGTATCATGTTGCTTCAGTCCCGAGGAGGTGAAGGTACCATCTCTGCTGTGTTCTTGCCACTGATACAAGTTGAGATATTGAACCCGATCTTCCCCTCAGTGTTGGATCTGTGTGTGAACACAGCTGGTAAGTTTTGGTACAGAAGATTTGCTCTCTCTGCGTGATGCAAGGTCAGCTGTCGCTGCCCAGGAAGAGACTTGTGGGAGGCTCTGTAGTATTCCCTGCACACTGGGCAGGGCTGGTTAGGAGAACAAATAAAACTCAAGGATATTTAAAGAATGGGACAGAAAGTCCTTAGGATACAATCCTGTGAGTGTTTCACTATTTCACAGGCATCTTTCAGGAAGAGAGGAGAAAAGCATGTCTTTTTGCAGTTCAAATAGACCATGTGAAGGATGCCAAGTGCCCTCTACTTCAGCCACATGCAGAACTGGTGGGTGGAAAAACCTCTTGGATGATCACAAGCACACAAAGGTGTAAGCTGGCCTACAGTGAATGGTCACCACATTATCAGTTGGGGGTTTTCACCTGTCAAAGCTGTGAGTGTCTGCAGCAGTGAGAGGGGGAAAGCTTCAGACTAGTTTTGAGATGGAAGTTGATGGATTCTGAATAGTCTCCAGAGTCCTTCCAGTCCTACATTTCTAAAAAAGATACTGGAGAAAAAGAAGAGCTATAGAGTGGATAAGAGAAATGCTAAGACACAGCAAGCTGTCTTTAAAAAGAGACTGAAAAATTAGAAGTGTGGGAGGGTGAAATGGAAGGCGACACACTAAAAGTAAAAAAGGAGAAAAAACTCCAAAAAGCACCCCCACCCTCTATCAAATGGCACAGGGAACATAAATCAGGTTTTGCTGCTCCCCCTCCTTGTCAGACAGGAGCTTCCAGTAACACTGAAAGCAATATATGGCAAATTTATCCACTTAGCCCCACAGTGATGCAGCACACAAGTAACCTGTGGGAAATGGCATCACCGAGTCGGAGAGTCTAGCAGGAAGGATTAGAACTGGATAGGGCTAGTGAAAGCATATGTGGTTATATATGAACGGATAAAAATAAGCATTATAAACTTGCATGCTTCCAGGCACAGGCAACCTCAAACTCCTCAGGGTGAAGAAACTTCCCTTATAAATAGGTTACTCCATAACTGTCTGTGCCATTAGCTACTGTCAGAGACAGGATACCAGACTAGATGGGCCTCTGGCAATTCCTCCGGAGAAACTGTCTTTCCAAAATAAAGACCCTAAAAAAATTCCCTGTAACAAAGAAGAAATTATTGAGTTGTTTATTAAATAAATCAATTTGAATAGGGAGAACAGCAGTTCCTTTGTTTCCCCCTCAGTTTAAACTGTGGGTCTCAGAAGAGAGAATGAAACCACTGCTCCGAGTAGCAGAATAACATCCTCAGCACTTGCTTCTTCCAGAATAAAAGGCCTATATTTAGAGGATTCCAAGTATTAGAGATATACTGAGCTGGCAACTGGTTTGGGCAAATTTCCAAACCCATCTGATCTTCCACATAAGTTAGACATTTCAGTAACATAAAAAGTTGTGAAGAGAGCTGAAAATAGTGGTTTGCTGTCTTTACAGCTCAACCTGCTGTATTTAATACAGTTTTGGGAGGAAATGTTTGCTAGGATTTGATGCAATCAATATTAAACTGCATATGATTTTAGAATGGGTGTGTTTTCGTGCATATACTCACTTACACATAAGTGCATACACACTTCTGATGTGCATGTATAGCTATATACAAAGTAAGATTTCCAGGCTTTTCTATTAGGCTCGTTGCTTGCTTAATTATGCATTCATTCATTGTCTTTTGACATCTGTCTGTCTATCTAGCTATCTGTCTACCTATCTATCATGCGACTTACCTAGCACGGGTGTATTATAACAGAAGTCAGGCTCTAAAATTGTGCGGAGTTGAGCGCCTTTGATTTAAAAGTTCTAATAACTCTGTTTTAAAGGAGAAATACAGATGCACGGGACTATGATAAAGGATGGCAAATGCTATGCCTCTGAATCACTGTAACAGTTGTAGAGTCCCCTAGTCAATAGCTTGCAGATACCTTACCCTGATAAGACAACCACGCTAGGTAAAAATTGCATCTTGCTTTAAGAGAAGTAAATGGGTTTTATAGCTACCTTCCAAAGTATCACAGTGGAATAACAGCAATTTCTGTAGTGAGCCTTCCATTACCCCATCTAATCCCCCCTTCCTTCTCTCCGTTTTTGATTGATCATACATTTTGCATAGACCATTAGGGCTGGTGATTCCTATGCTGGTTCTCTATCCAAGAGCCAATCTTTTCACAGAGGGAAATTACAGCTTAAGTTTTTATTTCTGCATTGGTCTGGTGTGGTCCAAAGGTATTTGTCCTGCCTCTTCAGGTCTTTTTAGGGGTGCCTTTATTATGATGTGATCTGCCAGGTGAGAACTGAAGCTAGATTCATATACTTCAACATTTGTCCCTATGCCTCGTTTCATAATGGCTGGGCACAACCAAAAGCTTCAAATCATCAATGGAAAATTTGAAGCACAGAAACTCAAGCAGAATTCAGACAGCATGAATCTGGGCTGCAGTATTTTCAATCTGCAATACAAAGAACTCCGTGTACCTTGGATACTGCTTCATATTAATAAACATATATGATTTAAGGTTGGAAAAAGACGATTGAAGCAGACCCAAAATCAGAAACATCTAAGTACGGCTCAAAATGCCTCAAAATGATTCATGTAAAAATCATTGGCTTGCTTGGTAGATTGCAAGGGGTATGACTTTTTGGTCATACTGGAGTTTTTCTGGTTGCACACTCCCATCCTGGTCTAGTATCAGCCACCTCACCTGCATGTCAGTGCATGTGTGGGGTGTCTTTACTGCAAACTAGCTGTTAGGTGTGGACAGAAAGGCATAAAGATAAGTCAGATAGTCTATCACCAGATATGATGCCATGAGTGCCTGAAAGTCACTCATTCCTGAGTGGCAGGGCTTCCTGACAGATTCCTTGCCTGATCTGACAGCTCTGACAGCCCTAGGAGCTGCTCGGAGAGGAGCCAGCCTGTCAGACCTGGGGAAACTCAGAAAATCCAGAGATGCTCACAAGTCCAGGATGCCACACAGTCAAAAGAGAGAGTGTGGTGGTGCGTTTGACAGATGTGGGTTTTTCCTGTGTGACCTGTGAACACCAGGCCGTCTAAGACCTTCTTCTAAGGGGCTTTGAAAAAGGAACACCCAGAAAAGCAAGTCTGTTACCAGTGGCACATATGTAATGCAGCTATTATTGTTAATGCACATATGACAAGGATTTTACCCTCTCATTACTTAGGAGCAATTATGGGGTCATTATTAGGTAAATATTACCCTCACTTTATCATCCTCTTGGATATACAGGTTGACATTTCTAAACTACTTGTTAATTTTAGTGCAGTGCATGAGCATAGCATAGGAAATGTAGAAATGTTGTTTCTTTTCTCCAGGCATTAATAAAAAGATTTGTTGCAACCTATTTTTAAACATTTTGGTTGTGTTTTTTAAATATCATATAAAAAAACCCTGGCAAATTGCTAGAAACAGCTGCTTACGTCAAACCCTTATGGCTAAGTGATTTGAGCAAATATATAAATGAAAGCTTCTCTTTCAGACACATCAGTTTAAGACATGACCTTCAAAACCATTCAGTGGCAACTAGTGCAACAGACTCAGACCATTTAAGCTAAGCAATTGCCTGTATATTGACTCCTATTTGAAGGGGATAGATAGAAGCCAGGATAACTCCATCTCCCAGAAATCCTTTCTTTGTGAATTCCTTGCCCTATTTGTCTTTGTTAGGGCTTGTTTTCTTGAGCGCGTTCTTCTGGGATATGGCCTTTTAGGCTCAGGAGAGGATCCCCTAATACAGCCATCTGCAACTTTGTTTTTAGTGTCTTTCATGTTGCTTCATTTTCCTAATTCCTGCTTCATTATCTTTTAGTTTTGTTCCTATTATTTTTCTTAGGAAGGAATATATTCTGATTTCAATACTTTGCATCCTTTTAAACAACATGACCATTTATTTAAAGGCCTGGTTCTGTCCTCTTAAGCCACTCTGTGAAAGTTGTGTTCCTGTATGTCCTGTTTGCTGTTAAATAATGTCTGAAACAAATCTTACAGGCTGCCAAATGAAGCACCTGGGGTTGATCTTTTTTTTTTTAATCCCTGAAATGCCAGCCTCACAAAATCAGTCTGGGTTTGGAAGACTAGGTTGTACTGTCTCTTTCTCATGCCACCAACAAAAAAAAAATCTGCCATCATGACGATGCTATTGAAGAGGCACAAGTTGAGCAGAATGGCTCTTGCTCTCACCACAGAGCTGGGAGGAGTAAACATGTACAAGAGACTGTAAACCGAACAGATGCTGTGTGGAGGGTGTGCACATAGGTCCCAATTCTGGGCTTATAGAATCATAGATTCACAGAAATGTTTGGGTTGGAAGGGACATTTAAAGGTCATCTTATCCAACCCCCCCTGCAATGAGCAGGGACATCTTCAACTAGATCAGGTTGCTCAGAGCCCCATCCAACCTGACCTTGAATGTTTCCAGGGTTGGGGCACCTACAACCTTATGTGCTGCTATTAAACTCAGAAACAGGATCCCATCGTGTGCCCCACGTAGTGTTACTGCTGAGGGAGCTCAGTATACACAAAACAAAAATTAAGCTTAGGAAACAGCTCTGTTGAGTCAGAAAGTGTTATTTTTCACAGGCAAGGTTTTTTTTGTTTGTTTGTTTGTTTAACATAACACCTTGGAGACCCAAACCACTTGGTTCCTTTTGAGATCCTGACTTGCTCTTACTGCCTTATGACAGGCAGGATTTTGGGGTAGGCAGGAACCCCAGGATGTAGACAACATGTTGCAAAACAGACTGCTCAGGCCTCACTGCTGAAAGGGCTTTCTGTCTTTTTGCAGGGCTGAACACTAGTAACTTCCAAAGAAACCACAGCATAGCATGGAAAAACGGGTCAGTAATTGCACAGGATGCTGTCTGGGTTTATGCTGTATCTTTATACGCTTGTCTGCCTGTTCAGCGTGCCTGTGCATACAGACACATTTGTCCATGCATACCAATTCCTGTGCATATGTACCTCCCGAAGAGGATTGCCAGGAGTAATTCTCCTTCAATCATTTTGCCCGCCTGTGCTCGGATCGTCTCACGCACAGCCACTGCCGAGGCATATTGCAGATCTCAGCCCAATGAGCATGCGCATAGGCACAACATTGCAATTCTGCTGGTTCAGTGGTGTGCAATGCTCTCTGTGTTATGGTCAAATAGCTGTGATTTGATCTCTGATAGCCCTGCTTGGACTTGAAAAGGCATCCACAGTTTCCAGAAAGTGCTCTCTATGCTGCAGAACACCAGGCCAGGGAGCCGCTTCACAGCAGAGTTTCCCACAGGAAGGGAGGTGTCTGCACTGACCTCGTGCTGATGAAATCCTTGGCTGATCCCGACAAGGTTCAGCTCCTGGAGTATTAGCGGCAAAGCTGACATCCTCTGGACTCCATGGAGCATGACTGGGAACAGCATGAACTAAGGAGCCCAGGAGGAGGAAGCACAATTAAATAAATACCCCCTTTTCCCATGCACAAAGGGAGAATTGATACCCCAGTCAAAAATCCAAGTGCTCTTACAGCAGTTCTTCATTATAGGCATGTGTTTATTGGCTTTAATAGTCAGAGAGGATGCTTATGCAGATTTGTGGAACAGATATTAAAACATCCTTTAAAATTATTTGTTTTATATGCTTGATGTAGCATGAGGAGTCCAGTGTCTTAAATAACAAATGGGAGCAAAGATGCAAAATGCAGATAAGTTTACTCCCTGTAAAGGAGGGTGTAATCACTTAGCAGATCTGAAGGATCCTGCTAAGGCACTGTAATCTGCATCCTTAAGAGAGGTGAGCTGTTTCACAGGGATATATTTAACCCTTTGATTTGATGGGGACTCAACCCTTCACCTCTGTTCATCTTGGACCTCCAAAGGAAACCGCAGGATCTGGTTGGTGAACATGCCATTGCAGACATCCAGCCTGAACCCGATCAGAGCATGTGAGCTTGTGATCCCTCCCTTGAGAGCAGCAACATCAGGCTTTCTGCAACCTGCTTAAGGGAATAGACTTCCCCTGACAAAGTGAGAAGCACAAGCCCTTGTGACTGCAACATGAGACTGTGTGCTTGAATTCACTCAGAGTGAGAAAGGGAAGGGAGTAATGGAAAACATCACCTATGCTGCTGTACTGACCTGGCTGCTCTTCTGGACTGTATTTGATGGAGCAATCAGTATGGTGCTGCTACAAAGATTAGTGGAAACAGGACGTGGGGAAAATATTTTCTATTGACAGAATGGCTAAGCTAAATTTACAGTTGAAATCTTACCTCTTGTATTTTCTGGCAGCTGGGATATAAGACTCAATCCTTTTCATTTTATTGCTTCTGGTACCTTGTAACTCCAAAGTGCATTTGATGAACAAGGCTGAATTGGGACCTTTGAGCAGGAATCTTCCCCAGCCTGAATGCTGGAGTGCTTAGCGCCTGCAGAGCACAGCTCTTTATCTTGTGAAATTAGATGCACTTACCCATAGGCTCCCAGGGTCCTGTGCATGCTCCCTGCAGAGTCTGCAGTGAGCTGGGAGACCTAGCATGGGTGAGATCCCTCCTGGCTGGTTGGAGTTGATCTAAGTCTGCACAGCTGCTGAAAGGGTAATCCCACCCTGTCCCTTCACACTCATCCCCCCTTCAGCCATGTGCAACCTAACTAACCCTACTGACACAATAGTGTGGCTGCTTTTCAGATGGCTCAGGCCTGTGAGCCAGCTCACCATCTGCTGAGTGCAGGGGAGGAGGCAGGAATGTGCAGCTGGAGGTGGAGGGGAAAGCAGAACCGGTCCTCATGGCAGCTGTGCAGATTAAATAATTTTAAAGTAAACTGTGAGCGTTCTAAATGAACACTGTGAACTGGAGTCTAGCGAAGGTGGTTGGTACCTCTCAGCACAAGTTCAGTGCTCTGTGGTGTGGGGCTAAGGGCTTTGGCTTGTTCTTGAGCCAACAGATGCTGACTAGCTACGCCCACTGCTTAAGAGCAGCATTTTGCTGTACAAGCCATCATGTCAGCTTTAGAGTCATGGTAATTTCTCCACGGCAGGCGAAGGAGGTAGCCCTCAGTGAGGGATGTGGTCATGTCATGCTTTGAACATAAGCTGATTTTGCTCTGGAAGTGAGATACTGCATTCCCTGGCACCCACACACTGAGCGTCCTCTCTTCCACACTCACATAGTGCCAGCTTTCTGCTTTGAAACCTCTGTGCTGAGAATAGTGATAGTCTAGTCTTTTTTCCCCAAGATTTGTTCTCAGTGGGGGATCAGCCATTTCCAGATTCTTCAGAGACAAAACCTTTCTTTCCTTTAATCCTTTAGGGTTGCGGAAGTGACAAAGCAGTGGAAGATGGGAGTGAGAATCTGTGCCAGCTTTCGTGCAATTATTAAGCCCTGGTTCCAGAAGCTTTACTCCAAAATGTACAGTTAAGGCACAAACAGCATTTCACTATAGGCTGTCTGTCCCACCTGGGTCAGGAGAGGGGATCGTGATGCACAGACCTAAAAGAGTATGGCTTGACTTTGAGCCAGGCTGGACTTTCAGAACTGGTAACTGAAATCTCATTTCTCCACAGGTGGGAAAATGTTACGTGGAAAGAGAGGAGACCTGGTGCACACTGAACATCAGTGTTCACTGTGCGCTGATGTGGAATTACAGCTGTCGTTTAAAATTACAGAGAGGATATCTGTTTGCATTGCCTGAGCAGACAACATTTGCAAATTAGAGGCCTTTTTTACAGTAACGGACAATAAGGCTAAAAAGATGACTGCTTCGGGACATTGCTGTTGTGTGAAGCAAAGCAGTGGTAATGAAAATCGTTTTGCTTTTCATTAGAGCAGTCACTACTGGCAACCACTCCAGACTTATCTAAGGAATTTTCAGCCAGTGATTACATCTTGGTGAAAAGCAGATCCTCACTTTCGGTAGCTCTCTTTTTCAGCTATTTTGAATGTAATTGCTTTGCTCCTGATTGAAGGGTGGGAGGAAACCCAGCCAAACCATTGCTCAAGCTACAGCCGCCTGGAAGGCATTTTGGTGAACCACCATGATTTGTGCTGCACCAGGCTGGACTGTTTTGCAGTGATGGAGTGATTTTGGCTGGTATTTGACTGAGAAGGCAGGAGAATGGTGAAAAGCAAGGGCATAGCTTTGGTTCTTATGGTACTGGTTGGGATGAAGGAACCCTTGGTGCCTGATCCATCACAGTGGATGTATGATAGAGGTGTCTATGCTTATTTAGCTCTATAGGAGCAGTTCTGTTTGGGATAATTTGCCACCTATGCACTAGCTGGCAGCTTGTGGGACTTAAATGAACAGTGGTGCGTGGCACATATTCCACAGGAGAAAAAAAATTTTCTTTGTCTCAGGCGTAACTAGTGACTTGACGTTGGTTTTTCCACATCATAGAGCTATACGGTATGTGAACACCATTCTAAACAAAACCCCAAACAGTCACACTGTTCTCTGCAAGAAGTTAAATGTTTAAAGGCATTCCCTGGTCAGCAATCACACTAAATCAATATTGAAAGAGAGAAGTAATTCACTGAAAACTCCATTCATTAATTAGTGTGGCCTGGACCACAACAGCATGGTCTCTGAAGACACAGATTTATTTATATTTGGTTACTGAAGGATATGTTAAAAGGCTAGTGACAATTGTCGATGATGGTTCACAAGGAAGGCTGCTTGCTGGTGTAAATGCATTAATTATTGAGACAAATTTAGCTGGCTGGAACACTGCATAAACCAGCAAATGATCTGAACTTATGTGGAATTAATCATATTTGCTTTTGCAGATGTCTAGTTTCTGAGCACCAGAGCTTTGGAGCTACCAAACATGAAGGCAGCCCTAAGAAGACCTGACTGCATTCAGGTTCCTGCTCAGTCAGATAGCAATAAGAGAGTTAATTTCTCCTGCAACAAGTAAAATTCAACTGGGTGTCACTGTTGAAATCATATGTTTCCCATATGGTATTCTTCTGTGAAGCTGATTGCACATACTGATAGAATCAGAATGGTCAAGTTTACCCTAACCCAGGCTACATGACCATCTTGCTAAGAACTTGAAATCATTGTGTGATATCTAGTAACACTTTATTACCATTGCAAAGTGGCTGCATCTCCCATGATCTCACATGCCTTGCCTTTGTCAGAATCTAAGTAGAGCATTCCTGCTCTGGGAAGTTTTCTGAGGCTGCTTCATGGCATTGTAGATGAAGCCTACCATGATTTTTTTTTTTTACCTAAAACTGTATATTTGTGTTTGGTGATGGCCCTCCTTGTGAAATAATGACCCATGGCAGAAAAGTGTGGTTTAACGTATGGTCTAACTCCAAAATGAAAAAGGTAGCCATATGCCTGATGTTAAAGCCCCATCTTTTTGGACTGGTGTGGAGATGACATAGGACTCGTGGTAATGCCGCATTGCCAGATGATTTAAAGTTTCCTGTGCTGTCCAAATTCTTTAACTAATGTGGCTTCAGCTAGTTAAGGAAGACAAACATGGAAGTTTGAGCTCAATTCAGCAAAGTACTTTATCATTCATCTAACACCAAGCTTTCAGGCAAGCTGAATTTCAAGGGTCACATCTAAATACCCTCCTGAACAGGAGATGGGTAACTCTGTATTCATCTAAACAGCTCTCTCCTTTATAGACAGTTCTTAAGTCAGACCCTTTTCTGTCAGAGTCTTAGTGAGATTTCCTGAGATTTCAGCTAAAGAGATACCCACATAAACCACAGGGGAACATGCCCATCTGGCAGAGGACCTGTGTGAGGCTGCCTCAGCTGCTGTAGCTCTTTAGCAGAAACAAGCAGCTAATGCTTTGGTTGAGGAAGTTCTCAATTAAATCGAGATTGCCTGGGGAGGCCGGGGAGTCTGATGTTGGGGGTCCTTAAGACTGACCTTCAGGAACAGTGCAGGTCAAGCTGATCCTGTGTCAGAGCAGGATGATGGACCAGATGAATGCCAGAGGTCCTTTCCCAGGGATTTCATGTTCCCAGCAGAGCTGTAATTGCACAAATAAAAGGTCAAACATTTTATATCTCATTGTGTGTGCCCCATAATGGAAGAGCGGTAGGTAACTGTTAAATCAGTTTTTATTGATAAAACACCAACTATCACTTAATATTTTAATCTGTGGGTATGGATTTCACCATACGGTGGAAACCAATAGAGATAAATAACTCCTTTTTCAAGCATGCAGTAGTCAGTTTTCATTCTTATTTGTTCATGACCTGAATAATCTGATCTTCAGGATCGGATTGGAAAAAGCAGTTTCTTATAACCATAAATTTTGTGAAAAACACATATCTGATAGAAGAGCTTTTATTTCTTTGTTGGATTGACAGTGTGCTCCCTCACTATAGCTGGTATTTTCAGATTGATTGCTAGGAGCAAATTATACATTAAGGGAAGAAGAAAGAAAGAGAAGAACCTGGAGAGCCTGGTGCCACACATCACATCACTGATACACAACATTGCATTTTCAGGATAGACTGACCAAGAAAATTAAGAATTTATTTTGGAATTAAATGCATTGAGGTAGATGTTTTTAACAATCAGTGGTGATATGACTCAAAAAGTAATTTACTCCTTATTTCTGGAGTTACTGGTGAATGACGTGCTTGTGATACATGCTGACCAAGTGTAGTCATACTTCTCAGGGACAGGCGAATGACTGAGAAAACCCTCCCTGCTACACAGTTATTACTCAGCTTGCATTTACATGGGAGATAGGTCTGAGAAGATTGACTACAACTTTGTTGCATGGAGGGAACTTGAATGCCAGCTGCCAGTTGCTAAAGAAGCAAAACTCCCAGAAACATTCCTCATTTTGTCTTTTGAAGACTTTGCGCAAACAGGGTGAAATTACTCCCAACCTGGGGGAGAGGCAGTGCGGCCACAGAGAGCGGCTTCTACCTTCTCATCATCCTGGGTGGATTTTGCATGCTAGGCTCAGAAGTCCGCCTGGGTATTGAGTCCACATCGGTTTGTATGTGGGTCTGAGCCAATGCTCACTCAGCATCCAAACCGATTGAACTGAACTCTCACACAGGTGAAAGTTGCAGGTAAGCTCTGGAGCACAGCTGGAGATAAACTAGTCTGTGCTGTGTCCATTAGGGCATAGCTAAGAATGGTGATGTCATGGGAGTCGTGAAGGCTGGTGAAGGGCAGGAAATCTGTCCCTGAGGATGGGGAGAATGCCTCAACTCAACCTGCTTGTGAACATGGCATTAGAGACGTCTCACTGACAGACACATGGGGACAGCCACTGAGCATGAAGTTTATCATAGCTGCATCCTTGCTATCTTCCTAGTGATTTAGGGACATCTCTTGAGGAAAGGAAAGGAAAGGTGAGGTCATTAGGTGAGTCAGGGAAAGGCTATGATCGGGTGGATCCAGTGTGTGAGCGCAAAGCATCACTGTCTGTGACTGGTGAGCTTCCTTCTTTCTTGGAATACCATCTGAGGGCCAAATGAAGTGATTTCCACCCCCTCTCACTTCTGGTGGGCTGACCTCAGAAGGGAGTGGTAGAGAAACCAGCTGGGAGTAACTAGGTATTTAAAATGAATCAAAAGCATAACTGGGAAGCTTCCTGAAAGGGTTACTGGGGAGGGTACAGGGAAACACCCAGGACATTCAGAACCAGCTGGCCGGTGAACTTGGAAAAGAAGCAGCAAAGCAAAGCGGTCTCTCCTTCACTAATCAAGAGAAATAAAGAATTGAAATACCCCCTGGAAATGATGGAAAATCAGGTCAGGAACAGAAATATTCATGCATTTGCTCTACTGGAGGGTAAAGAATTTCCAAACCCAATTTCTTTTGTGGAAACCTGGCTCCCTAAGGCTCTGAACGAGATGCAGAGAATGTCCCACTGCATGTGGTGTGCTGGTTCAGGATCCCTGCCAGGGCAATCACTCCCAATAACAAGCAAAGCAAAACCGAGCTGCCAAGTTTCAAATATTCATGGGAGAGGGAGGCTCATGACTGTAGAGAGAGCAATGAGGAAGCATGAGTTCATTTACTTCCAAATCTGTCTGAGTGTCCTCACTTGTTGTGCTGTTGACTCAGGTAACATGAGTTCAAGACCAGCTTCTAAGAGCTATACTGATACAGAGCCCAAGAAAAGTACACCTAAAATTTAAGATATGAGAGATTGATATACCATGGTAGATGAAACTCATGGAAACAGGAGACCACCTGGGGCATAGTGGAATGACATGTCTCAGTGCTTGTAGAGTCCAGAAGCAGACATGAGGCCCTTCTATGGAGGACAGACTTCAAGTCTATGCAATACATGCCATAGAATCATAGAATAGTTTGGTTTAGAAGGGACCTTTAAAGGTCATCTAGTCCACCTCTCCTCCAATGAGCAGGGACATTTCAACTAAATCAGGTTGCTTGTGCCCTTTCCTTCATCCCAAATTCTCTCTCCTTCTGACTCTTTACTTCCCAGGGCTTCCCTCCCCCTGTCCCTTCTTTTTTTCATGATTAGCCTTTTCCTGCTGCTCTTCTTGCTGATGTCATCTTATGTTGGCAATAGTGTTGGTTCAAGAGGAAGGTTGTGCTAGAGACCTCCACAGTGCTTTCCAAGCAGCATCGCTGTGATTCTGGGGGATTGCCAAGTTCTGCTCAGCCCCAGAGGTGCCCTCTAGATGTGCGATCTCATGATGGTTTCAGTGATTTTCTGCAGTGACAACTGTTGGTGGCTTTCAACTGCTCACTTCCTCTAACCAACTCACTGCGATGTATTGGAACAGGCACCCAAACAGCCGGATGCAAATGCCCTCTGCCACCTCTTTTGAACGCATTTTTGGGTCATATTGGCTCTTACTCCCTATTTTAGCACCACTCCTGTGTCCAGTATGCAGAAAGAAAAGAGAAGAAAACTTTCTTATTTGTCTGTGCTTTGTGTCAGCTTGCAAGGTGAGTCTAGGATTATTTACAAAGTTGTATAAAATACCCCCAAATATTTTAGGTACACCATCTGAATTTTAATTTAAAAAAATATTAAAAAAAAACCATAGAAAAAGAATGCCACATAAACAAGAAAAAATATAGTTGACTTTCTGTTATCTGCAGGCTTTGTGCTAAACAGCCTCTGTGTCAGGGACATCTGAGCTGCTAGGGCAACTGGAGTGGTATCTCTGTTTTGACAGCATGGAAGTACCTCAGCCCTTGTTAAACCTGGTTGAACATTTTATTTATCAGCCAAGGTTCTCTTTGTAGCATCAATGACTGCTCTAGTTCCCCCTTCAGCATAAGACATTCATTGTCTTGATGTCTTCCTCCTGATGTGATGAATCACTCCATGAAGTTGCCAACCTCTGTCCCATGAATACAGGGGCGCTCAGGACACCTCAGAGGTTGTGAACTGGGAGGGGAGAATTTATGAACACATGCATGCATGGGCTTCCGTGCCCCAGGAAATTAAAAAAATGCGTAACAGCAAACACTGAGCAGCCCTGCTGTTGCCATCGCCTGGCAAGCATCACTTGTTTATAGCTCGGGAACTCACGTAGTGCATGTTCCAAGGAGGCAGGTCTGGGCAGGAGCAGGGAGAGGTCTCCACAGCCCCATCGCACCCAAGCTGTGACTCAGTGAGCAAACAGAGCTGAGCACTAGAAGCCTCAACTGGCGTTGCTGCTGTAATACCTGAAACTTCTGTTTGCTTCCCAAGGGGATTTAGCAGTGAGGGAATAACCAGAGAAGGCAGGGGAATGGCATATAATGTTTCCTAACTTTTGATATAAATATACTTCCAGAATAGCATCCTTCAGTGCTAACATTCCCACAAGAGGGAAACAATAAACAAACCAAGTTATCGTAGGACAGCCAGTAAATATTATTATTATTATTATTATTATTATTAATCCTTTCAACTAATCCTTTAGTTTCTTTTGTAAATGGGGCTACTTTGACTGACACAAGCATGCACCAGGAGTGATGCTGCATCACCTAAGGAAATGGCAGCTCTTGTATTTCCTTGCTTCTCCTTTCTCTGGTGTCTCATCAGCATTTTGTGAGGCCAGTGCAGGACACATGAGGGGGAGGCTCTGAAGAAACATCTCTGATCTCATGGCCCAACTTATTGTTTTGGAAGTGAATCCAGCCCCTGCAAATCCAAGTTGCTTTCTGCAAAAAGCAATTTCTGCCTACTTTGGTGTTCAAGACATGCAGTATAAACTTAGAGTACTCCTCTGGTAGAAACTGTTACAGATGCGTATCATGTGGGCAAAGACACACAGAAATGACCCCATGGTCCAGTTTATGTCAGTATTGTCATACGGAGGCAAAAGCTCCCTGCCATCCAAAAAGGCACTGCTTGAAAAATGCAGTCCTTCAGGTTGACATTATATTGTCTAAGTTCCTATTATTGCCCTTTGTGCGTTAATTGCTACATGATGTGAAAAGGTAAAACGGGAAAAAAGGAAAATCTACCATTTCTAGCTTTAGACATTTAGCATAATTTCTTATTACTTTGTGCAGAATTTCTGCATAAAATTGCCTAGCCTCCAGACACTGTGCATTACAGGTGTTGTAAATGTTAGAGGGTCCACCTGAGAGCCCTGACTGTTTTCACAGGGACAAATATAGGTGGAAGAATCATTTGTAATGAATATAATTCAACAAACTGCATCTTCCATTTGTGAATTGTCTGTGAAGAGATTGTAATTTTCTTGAGCTGTTTGCTGAATCACTTCTGGAAATCATTCTCCACCAGCATCTTCTTGGAGAGCAATTTGCTGGGAGCATTTCACATTCAAAATTTGCAACTTGAGCTATTTTTACACGGTGTGTCAGTTTCCTGGTAGGATCTCTTCCCTAGTTAGATGAGTGTAAAACTCCTGAAGTTTGAATTTCTGTTCTGAATATGAATTTTGAAACTTTGCAAAGGTGTCCTCAAATATTTGTTTGAAATAGATTTGCTTTTTTTTGCAAATATTGGTACAACTTGGAAAACAAAACCAACAAGTTTGAGGCAAATTCATTACAGCATTCAAATGAACATCATGGCTGCTCTAAGATCCTATGATCAGGCTCTGTGCTTTCAGTATGATAGCTGATTTGCAATGAGTGGCATATCATCTTGGGTCTAACAGTTTTTGGAAAATGGTATTATTGAAAAGGTAGGGATAAAAGAAAACCTGTCAAAGGTCACGTGTAAGCAGAAAATGTTAATGCTGGTGATGAGCTTCATATGACTTTTTCAGAATTACTGAGTGCTTGACCCTGATACTGCTCAAACACAGCTGTTCTGCTGACTTGGGCAGAGCCTTTTCTGGTGTCCTTCATGTCTGCTGCAGCAAATTAATTTCTAAACTTACCTCAGCTGAAACAGTTGACAGGCAAGAGATTAGCTGGAAATAAGGTCATCTGGGAAGAACACCCTCCCCCTAAATACACCAAGAGACACTGTTTGAACCTGAGGCTGCAATGGAGGCCCTAACGGTGGATAAAAACAGGAGAAGACTCATAAAAGAAGGTTCGTGTTTCTGTTGGCAATGTTGTACAAAGTTGTTCCAAAATGGTTTATACTGCCAAGGATTGTTTTCATTCAGGCTGGGCTTGGCTTTTCCTCTTCACGTCCTCACAATGACGTCTTGTGTTGAAGGTGAGGGAGGGTGGAGTGTGTGGGAATCGGTCGGAGGACTGTTTTCTCCTTGCAGCTACTTGGTGCTGCTCCAAGCTATGCAGTGCTTTAGAGGGAAGATGTCCCTGAATAGCTGAGGTGTGAAGCTAAGGACCAAGATGGTGTCCACACAGACAACACGGTCCTCTCCCCTCTCCCTCCCAACAGCAGACACAAATGGCTGCCTACAAAAATTTGCCTTTTACGGTGAGACAGCTGAAGAAAGGCAGCTGAAAATGAGGCTCATGGGTTTGTTGAACTGGAAAGAAAACAAAGCCTTTTAATACTTGCCTCTATGCTCTTTGAAACATGGAGAGAGAGAAGACCTTATCTTTTGGTCACAAAAGAAGTATTGACAAGGCTGCAAAGAATGCCAGCAAAACCTGTTCAAATAAAAAATTTGCACAGCACAAAGCTGTGAAAATTAAAGGGTTCACAGAGTCTCTCATTCAGTCAGGAGCTAGTGCTCCCTGAGAGCCCAGCACCTCTCCAAATTAACCTAACGAAGACAAGATGCCACTGGCATCTTTCATCACCTGGAGACGGACAGAAATGAGCCTGGCACCTTTTCCGAAGGAGCACGCTAAGGGCATCAAGTGGTTAACAGAAAATCATCAATTATAGGTGATCAGGATTCAGCCCGGATCTCCTACTACTGGATGCACTGTTGGTCTTCCTCAAACCAAATGTCTGTAGTTAAAAAGGCAGACAAATGAACTCCTTTAGCCCAGTAATGATTTCATAAACGCACGTGTCTGAGTAATGATTCCCTGTATTATGCCTTCCTCCCACTTGTATTAAGCCATCACGCCTGGATAATCTAACACTTTGAATTAAGCCCTCCTAGTTTACCCATTCTGTGCCGAGAAATTCTGCTAGTGTTCAGCAAATCGCTGACCCCTATCAAGTCCTTACAAGTACAAAATAATTCACTTTATTTATATAAGTCATCCTACAGGCTAGATTTATAGGACAAAGTAAATGCACCTGTGTTGATGCAGTGGTAATTTCATTGTGTTATGTCAGGGGGGAGTCTGCTTAAAGACGATGACTTTCATGGTACAGCTTGATGGGGTTTGGCTACAGAACAGTACAGCTGGCCAGCAAGCAAGGGTGAGCAGGAAAAAGACTAGATCTGAAAGTGGCTTTTGTGGCTCTTGTATTCCTAATAACATATATTAAAAAAAAAAAAATCCATTTTGAAGAAAAGGGGAAGAAAACCACTCATTGGCTGCATGAGGATTAACAAGGTAATTCACCATAATATTAGAAGGGAGGAAGTCTTTTTATGGAAAATACTGTGGGGAAGATGATTGTTTTTACTTGCAGTTGTTTTCCCTGCCTCCCTGTTGTTCTTTTCTTCAGTTCTGTAGAACAGGTTCAGAAAGTGGTACAAATCATATTATTTGCTAATGTGCCAGCCTGGTGAGTGGAGAACTTTTAGTGGTCTGCAAAGAGAACAAGCACAATTCCTGTTACTTGTTAATCACTTCTTGTGTGCCTAACTTTCAAAGCCCATTTTAAATATTTATCCTCCTTTTTCTCCAAGGATTTGTGTTTGTTACATTTAATTCCTTCCGGAGCCCAAAACTGGTGGGCGTAGAGAAGATAACACTTACAAGGAATGATTTAAGGTCTT
Source organism: Pandion haliaetus (assembly GCA_013401275.1). NCBI lineage: Eukaryota > Metazoa > Chordata > Aves > Accipitriformes > Pandionidae > Pandion > Pandion haliaetus. The sequence goes on along the minus strand of VYZV01000894.1, from coordinate 78,654 downwards.
CAACTTTCCATTCAAAATCTGGAAAAGAATCTCAAGGAGTCCTCCATCACGGTGAAGGAAAAAAAAATGCTTTGTTTAAGTAAGCAGCTTCACACAAATTCACATTTTTGCATTACTAAGAAGAAGTGTCACTCCATGGCAAGTTACAATAGTGCTATCTGCAAGGGAATGGATCCGTCACAGAATAAGCCCTGGCTTGTCACAAACTCTTGGTGAACCAATAAATTGACAGTCTCAATGCATTGTATTGCAGCTATTATGATAATCTACCAATAAATAGACAACCTGGCATGCTTGGTTCTTAGTCACCTCATATGTCTGCCCAGGAGATAGGAAATGGCTTAATGAAATTAACTACAGTCAGACTTTGACTCCTTTATTTTTTTCTTTCTGATATAACATTAACTGCTTGCAATATTGTCAAGTTCCTTTCAGTTTTTACATGGTGTAAAGGACCATTAACTAAGTCATTCTGCATAGATAAGGGAAGACAGCATGTGCTCTGTGGCAAAGCCCTAGTGAGATTTTGGGTCCAGCTGGACCCCAAGTAGAAATCCCTGGATGGTGTATGATTACATGGGGATGTTTCTGTATGGGGTGAATCACAAAAAAGCATTCAAATGCCACAATGTTTTTTTGTTTTTTATTGAAAGCATTTCTTTCAGTTTGATAAAGTTGAGGATGTAAATTGGTTACTCTCCCTGTGCAAATAGCTTTGGTTATTTGTCATGATATTTGTGTGTCCTTAATTTCCCACAAGTGTTATATGTGGGATGGAAGTTTTCTTTTATCATTTGATAAAGCTTTGTTTTAAAATGCTCATCATCCAATCAGGGAGGATAAGCCTAGTGATTGAAGTCACCAATTACAAAATCTGTAGACTGAATATCTAAAGGTTACAGCTTGCAAACAGCCAGATGACGAGAAAATATTGTGTGATAATAATCAGTAATCATAGCCTGCTTAAGAATGACATTTCCAGGAATCAGGATCAATCTGCCAATGATTCACTAGCTGTAGAAAGAACTAAATTCATAGCATGCATTATTTGAGGTGAGTGTTTTGATCAGTTCAGTAAGTCGAAAAAGCTGCTTCCCATTGGCTACAGAGGAAGGAGGAAATAAGTCACCTGTGTTATTCACATAACTTGTTTTTTTCAGTTAAATACTGACATCAAAAGTTTGTCAGACAGAGACAGAGCCTTGTCCCTAGCCCTGTGTTACACATAGTGAAATGTTGGCCCCACTGAATTTGGTGACAAAATTCCTAATCATTTAACCTCATGCCAGAGGATTAATTTTTATTGACACACTGGGGAGCAATTAGTTATTTACCCATCAGCCTGAGAGAGCATTTCAACAGGATTTATTTAAGGTGCTGTTCTTTAAGAATCCGCTATCTTGAGGCATGTGATACCTTATAGAGTTCACTGTGCTTAAATACCTTCCACTCAATTAGCTCATGTTTTTATTCAAGAGAGGAGATGGATAGGTCTCTCAGGCTGGCAACGTTTTCAGAGTGTGTCAGGCCAAAGGGAAGCTAATTAGAGGGAAAAGAGAAAAATGTGGAAATTAGTGTTTGCAGAGGGTACTGTAGAGAGGAAACTTTGTTGTGAGCAGCTCGCTCTCACATTAAACATGCTGAAGCTGTACTCTTCTGACCATAAGATTAATGATGCCAAACCAAACATTATACCCATGTCTCAAGGGTCACAAGCAAACTTCTTCTTTTATCATCTGTTTCTCATTTTGCTGGCCACTAAGGTATTTACTGAGGAATTAGTATATATCCAGGTTTAAGTAGATTAAACTAAAAACATGCCACTGTTTACTGGATACATCTGCTCTCATTAGTATAACTTGTTGCTGTTGGCATGAAGCAGTTTAATTAAAATGACAGCATAGTTTTCTGTGGAATCAGTGCCTGGTCCCAGCAGGGCTCCTCAAACAGATGTGAACAACCAGTGCCTGCCATGGTGGCTGCAGAAGGAAGCCAGGGCTGCCTGCTCCCTGTCCCCCCTTCAGACAGTCCCTCCTGCAAAGGAGGAGAGTGCAGCACTTCCACTTATATTAGACCTGTCTTTTTTTTTTTTTTCTTTCCACAGTTATTCTTTATTTACTTTAGTCCAACCCATCCCATTAATGCCTATGAACAATGTATATTCATTAGTGACTTAGGTGTGGGATACATTGTTTGGTGAGCTACCAAAAGCAGATGGAGGCCCTGGGATGATGCAGGTACTGACTCCATAAGGAATGAAGTTGCATCTGCTAAATACTGAAGGAAAGTATGGAGGCACCATTTCCCTTGTTGTCCACGTGGCTGTCACAGGGCAGTTTCTCAGTACCACTGTGCCCCAAAACTCAGATGGGTTCCAGAAGACCCTGTGATTGCCTTGGAAGTTATGAAAAAAGTAAATTAACAGGGTCTGTTGCCTTCTGTTTTGAGATGATACTTGGCAAATGTATTCAGGGATTTTTTCCTGCAGTGACACAGGTTAGAAACTGGGCTGGATCAGGAGACTACTCTGGCATGTGAAAGACATGAAGGTTTTCAAAGTGCGTGGTCAATGCACACTCACACTTAAGCTAAGTGGTCAGGCCACTCCTCTGGGATTTTGAGCCAGGAGTAGGACAGTTTCCCTAGCCAGGAGCCTGTGTTATCCTGTTTTTCATGGGCAATCCACCCCACTACCGAAATATAAGCATCTGAATTACAGGTGTGGCTGGCCAAAGCTCCCTGGGATAGTCAGCAGAGAGGGAAAGGTTTCTTCAGGGAGTTATTGGAAGAGAAGACCTTGGGTATCACCCCCCAGCACCTTTTCTTGTTATAATTTTACTAAATAATATGAATGTTCCATTTTAACAGGAGGGTGACTCAGTTTTCTAATGGCATGGGAGGTAGTAGAAGATCCAAGTCCTGCCATGTCTGACTGACAACACAATTTCTGTACCTCTCTTACAGCTCCACCTTGGACTAGTCACTTGATGAAATGACACCGTTTCTAAGGGAAAGATGCTGTCACCTCTTAACTGCTTTTGGTATGAGAGAAGAAGAAAATCAGTCACCTACTCCTCACATAGCAAGTGGAGTAGTGTGGTTAAAGCATTTAATAACACAAGGCTTGTGGTGAAATCCGAGAACTCTGCTTTCCATTCTTTCTGAGGCAAAAAGCAAAATTATGTAGTTGAGTGTTTTCTGGGGTGCTTTCAGAAAAGTGCCCATCCTGCCCACTTGCTGGGGCAGGTGCCAGCAGCAGCCAGTCTCTGGTGAGCAGGAGTCTGGAGGCCTGTGCTGTGCAAACACATGGGGATGCATCTCTTCTCCTAGCGTACTATAGTGCACATCTGAGATGGGGAAACTTTCTCTTTCATGGTGGCTAAACAGCTATTGAAGCACTTTTGGCTATCGGGCCATCAAAGTACAGTAGAGGTTGACTGAGAAAGAGCAGAAGAATGTCCTGGTGATGATGAGCTATATGAAGCAGTGGGGCTGAAAGTGCCTCTTCTCCCATCTAAATAGCAGAAACAAGAAAACAGAGGTGGTGACAGTCATATGGACCCTTGCTTGGAGTCTCAAGGTAGACCACTAGCAGACCTGGTGTTAAAACCAGCAGGCCTTGATGGCCTCACAGGTCCAGAGGCCACAGGATGGAGCTGTCCCTCACTTCCCTGTTTAAACCAATGGTCCTTTTACCTGTTTTTTGTTTCTAAGAAGCTTCCTCACTACCTCCTCCTTGGTTAGCAGCATGAATAAGGTGTGAAGGGAAGCCAGAGAGCAGAGTCTGCAATGACGATGTGTTTGTCTGGATGAACATGCTTTCCACGTATAAATGTATTAAAGGGAAAATGCTACATAAATTCACTTGCTGACTGTTTTGCTCCAGTGTCATGGCCCAAGAACAATTACCCAAACTCATCCATGTGTGAAAATTGTAGTATTGGAAAAGGCTACTGTGTTTGCTACTCGTGATATTTCTTTAAAACAACTTTTCTCTGTAAGTGGATACAGAAATAACTCTTCAGATTATGGATCGAAGCAGGGAGTTTTATTTGTTTAGTGGTGTAGCTGCATTGATTGGCATCCCCCTGCTCAGGAAAAATGTTTTTAACCAGTCAGAACAACAAATACTGCTGCAAAAGCTACATGGGTTACATTGAGAGCATTGAAATGTAAAAGCAACTAGGTGTTCCAGGAGCCAAAACACAATTATTTTTAAATGGCTGTGGTTAGGATTGGTTATTATTTATTGTTTGAACATAGCAGCACCTACTGGCTTCAGCCAGAATCAGGACTTCATCATAGTAGGTGTAAAAGGCAGTAAAAAGAGGCTTCCTCCTCCTTGAGTGGTCTGAGTCTGGGCAGGAGGCAACAGGCAGACTATTTGAACACTAGCAACATAAAAGAGGAGCAGGAGGGGATGGGAAGACTGGTCTGACCCCCCTGGTTAGCTCCATATGTGCTGGGCTGGCCATGTTGTGTTGGACAGGCTGAGGAGCCTTATGGAGAGGAGGAAGCTGGTGATAACACGTTGTGCATGTTTCTGCGCAGGAGGACAATGAAAGCCGGGGGTGTGGTGGGAGCTGGAGAGGTGTCAATGCCACAGTGGCATGCCACAGTTTGTAAGAGAGGAAGGTGAGGAGGATGCATGGGACACTGTGGGAGAAAGGGAGTCACTGGTTAGGAGTACAGTGTGGGATAATGGGATAGGCAGAGGTGGCTGGAAAGTGGCAATGGCATTTTCTCATCCAACTGTACTGAATTGGAGGAAAAAGCCAGTGATTTTCTTTTTTTTTTTTTTTTTTTTACTGGGAAAGTCTTTCCAGAAAGCCCACCTTGGGAAAAACTAAAGCTAAGCTGTTTGGATTGGCAGTTACCAAGCTGGGACTCCTGTGCCAATTTTACATCCTGCCTGCAGGATGCTGGATACCTTGGCAGTATCCCTTCCCACACAACCCTGTTGGCAAAAGGCACACAGTGCCAGTGGGCATTGGTGTCCCTCCTCTTTCTTCCCCATCCTCACTTCCCGAGATCCTGACCTCTACCCCTGCCACCCTGAAACCAGGATTTGCAGAGAGATCTGGGCTGTTGTGGAGGCAGGTGCAAAACTTCTTCTGCACTTTCTCCTGAACCTGGCTGCAAATCCTTCCATTCTCTGGAAAGTTGTGTCCATTCATCTTCCCTCCCCCTAAAGAATAACATTGAACCTTCCATGATAGTTTGACTTTTTCCCCCAACAGAAAAGGAAATTATCTACAAAAGTGTTTTTCTTCCACACGGACTTTAGTTTTCTTCCATAAGAACATTTTTTGCTTAGACCATCATTCTCATGGAAAATTTTGTGGCCCTAGTGGTAAAAGTGCACTCAGGAAAATTATTTTTGCAGCAGCATTGTAAATATATAAAGTCAAGATGAGCTTTGTCTAGGCCAGGAATCAGGGAAAACAAAAAGTAATTAAAATCTGTATTCAATTCCATTTTAAGATCTCTCTTTTAGAGCTGTCTCTGTATAATGGCTCAGAAATGTCCAGGGAAGTTCTGTCATTTCTGGTTTCCATCTCAGACTGAAACTGAAACAAGCAAACAGTCTTACAAGAAACCTTGTTCTTATGAAGAGATTTCCAATTTCCTATGTTTTCATCCTCATGAGGTTTAGATAAAACATCCAGATTTTTCCTTTTTTTAAACTGAAGCCAGACTGTAAACCTGCTGAGGTTTCCCCATCACTAATTAGAGCATGTATGTGAAATTATTTGCTGTGACGGTGAAGTGTAGTGTTAAATTAAAATCAGATGCATCAAGACCAACTCTCTCCTGCCTTGGCAAGTGTATGGGGTTGGTGCTCTGAAGGATAGTTTTCTTTTTGTCACACTATTTTCCTAAATGATCCAGAAGGGTGCAACAGAAGGAAGGTTGTGGGTTTTTTTGAAAAAAAAAAAACCCTTGAATTCTAACTTGGAAAAAAAAAAAAAAGATCAAATTTTCTCTTTCATAATTTCATTTATTTCTCCCTGCACATACAGGGAAAGTCATACTATTTTTCCTCTCTCCTGGAAGGAGAGATGCCAGGTAAGGACAGCTCTTATTAGCACGTTGCTGGCAGGATGCAGCCTGGTGTGGAGCTTGACTGTTGTCCAGGGAGTGGAGGGGGAGTGTGTGTGCACTGGGCTCATTCCCTACACCCCTGGCCAGCCCTCCTTGGGCAGCAATAGGGGTTACTTGGCTGCAGCAGGATCCACAATGCTTTGCCCAGTCAGACTTACCTTACTGTCTTTAACCAAATGTGTTTTCCTTGCAGGAACTGCAAACAAAATTCTGCATTGATGAGAGCTGGTAGAGGTGCTCCAGAGCTGAAACACCACAGTCCTCACTTGATAGCCATCCTTGTTTTATTAAAAAACATATTATAATATTCATTGACTGCATGTATGATTTGCCTGAGGGAAAGCCCAGCATCAATGCAGTATGTCCACCCTGAAACCAGCCACTTGCAAATGGAGGTAGGCACCTTGTTCTCTGTCAGTTTCCTGCAAGCTGTACACAGAAAGCACAGGGAGTATTGCTGAGCTCCTTCTAAAACCCTGAATGTCACATTTCCATGCTGAGAGTTGGGTTGGCTGGTCCCTCTACTGTGAGCCATTTAAGATTTATTAATGTACAACAGAAAATCTTCTTCAAAGTTATGGATAACGGTTTGCTGTGTTGGTGATTTTTTTAACTTTGCAAAAAGCGGTTATTTGGGTTTTTTACTTCTTAATGCCAAGAAAGCTTCTTAAGTGGCAATAGCTGGTGGCTGTGAGTTCATGCTAAGCTATTTCAAACTAAAAAAAGTAAGTATTTAAACACAGAAAAATCTTACAACTGTAAAGACTTTTCAACCCTCACCTTTTAAAAATCTCTATGGGATGGGGTCAGGTAAGGTTCCTGAAGTGTTTGGTCTGGAATGAACAAAAACAAAATTTTGAAAGGATGAAGGATTTGTACTTTTAAAATCTGTGAATGTTAGACAGGAAAAGCTGTCTGGCTTTTCTGTGTGCTACCAACACCACTAGCCTCTAAAAATGGCAAAAGAAATGCCGTTCCCTGTGCTCAGTCTAAAAATGTCATAAGAGAAGTAGACCCAAATCACTTTGTGATTATTATTTTTAGGGTCGCAATTAAAAAACTCCATCAAACCATAACAAAACCAACACCTCCTCCTCCCAACAATCTGTGAGCTAAATTCCCCTGAAATTGGCAAACATTTGATCCCAGTGACACAAATTATTGTAAGCTTGGTATGATATCAATTACTCTCCATTACTACCCAAGGGCTTGCTGCTATAGTGGTTAATAAGCCAAATCCTAAGGTGCCCTTTACATTTGTGGGTAAGGTCAAAAGCAATTAAGGAGTGGAGGATCTGTGGTGAAAGCAGCACAAGTGCAATACAGGTGGGTTTTTTTTTGCAGATCATAGTCATGTGTTCATGCACTGCTGGATTTGATCAGAAGATGGGCTCTGTCCAATGTTACCCAGGCTCAGAGTTTCTATGGAAAACCAGCTCTCCCTTGATCCCGTCTGCACTGTGGAGCTGTAACTCATGGCTGCAGCTCACCAAGAGTACAGGGTGGTGAGTGCATTTGGGGTCTAGCTAAAGCAAGTAGGTGAAGAGAGAAGCCAAATGACCTCACAGCTTTTGAAACTTTTAAGATACTTTTCTTCAAGATAGATAAATTACTACATATGTGGACAAACTGTTCTCATACATAATTACCTGCCATATTACAAGCATATCCGCTGCCTCTAATCCTATCTTTAGTTTCAGTTTAGCTCCATCATTGGACCAGAGTACTCTGTGCACCGGATTATAGAAATCTTCTCCTCTATAGGATGAGATGAAGTCATCTCTTATTGAGACCAAACCTTCTTGAGCTTCCACTTGTGAACCTTGCCCTTTTTTCCTAAACTCCCAGTAATTTTACAAAGCCCTTTATGCAGTGTGGATGTCAAAGTGCTCACTGAAAACTGGACTATCCAGAGATGGTATCTGATGTCAACAAAGTTAACTTTCTCAGACATACTTGTCCTGAGGAAGACAGCATCAAGTTTCTTCATGACCAGACCTACTTTCCATAAACTCATCTTGATTGCATTAATTATGCTGCTATCTGTTAATTATTTCCTGATTTTCTCCCATATCAGATTTTGCGTGCAGTCAATTCCAGATGAACCAACTGATAGTTATGCAAGGTTTTATCTGTGGCCTCTTTCTACACTGGTATAATAGCATCTCCCAGGCTTTGTGACTCCTCTGATTTTCCAAGAGTTGTTGTAAATTGAGGTCAGTGGCTCAGAAAGCTGCTCTGCAAATTTTCTTAGAAAGCTGTGATCTGCATTATCTTGGCCTGCAGACAAGTTTGGGAAAATGAAGTCTTCACACATAAACTGCTCTGCATGGGGCTCCCTGTAACTCGGTTTGGCTATCTAAAAGCCAAAGCTTGTCAGACAGGCTCCCTCCAAAGTCACTGGGGAGCAGGAAAAATTGCCAGAGGTGGTTCCTGCCATCTCAGGGGAGCAGAGGCCTCTGCAGATGCCTATCTATCCCTACTGACGAAAGAAAAAGTCCAGTTGACTCAGAGTATGTGGTTGCTTGTTGAGGTTTTTATGTCTGAAAGGTAGGTTGTGCCTTGACCTCGTGCTTTGCATCCCATAGGCTGCACCCAGAGGATCTGTGATTCCCACCCTGTCACTGAGACAGTCACCAGATCATGATCCTTTCTTGGAGATTTCTTTCTCAGATACGTTCTTACATGACTCACCATATATTGCCAGCTATCTGTAGCACTAGTCACAGATATTAACACCTTCCATCACCAATTTTAGTTCCTCTAAAGCTAGATTTTGCTTCATCACCACTTTTTGTTATTTCTTTTATATAAACACTTTGCTTGAACTCAGGGCTTCTCAATCTGTACAGGCTTCTGCATAGGTTTCTGTCTGGTAGCACACCCACAAGCACCTAGGCAGAGGTGTGTTTGAATGTACTGCAGATGTATATTTTAAGAAGTAACAGAAAACAGTGATTCCCAGTACATTTTCTATGAGCAAAATATTGTTCCCCTGTAAATAACCACACTAAGCAGGCCGTGCTGTGGTCAGATGAGCTCTCCTTTGCCCATCTCAGCCCATCATTGCCAGTCCCGAAGGAAGTTCTTCAGAGAAAACGGCCTTTTGTCTCCTCCTGGACCGCGTAGTTTGCATAATCTGGTTAAATAAAATGAATACACACACGCACAAAGAATTGCGGGGGGAAAATGGCAGTATAAGTAAGGCTGAGTGGTCCGTCTAATCTGACAACAATATAATAAATAGTTTATTTGTGTACACTGGAACAACTCCTTGGGACTGTGGTCTATGCCTGTTTCCCAACAACACTGTCATTAAAACAATGGGCACTGTAATTACTGTGATAAAAAGGCATTATTGCTTTAGTTCTTCATCTGGCCCATGTGCAGAAGGAAGAGGTTTTCTTTATAATCTCTCCAGAGAAGGAGCACAGGGACCAGAAGGCTCCTTCTCCCACTGGCTCTGCCTGTACAAAAGATTTCTCCACACCGGAGACTGCAGTGTGAGAGCCTTTGTCTTAAATGAAAGGGCATAATACAGGCCTTCTGCCAGCACCGGCTACGAATGAAGCAGAGCCTTTATGTACCAGCTAACTGCTGAACTGCAGACAATACTGTAAAATCTGTACTCCTCGATTACCTCAGCTGCCTTCGCATCGCTGGAGTGCTGCTGCGCCTTAAAAAAGAGGCAGGCTGCGGGCGCCAGGCTGGAGCTTCACAAAGTCTGTGTCAGTAGGAGAGCAGAAAATCTGCTTGCCCAGCACAGCCACCCTGGTGAGAATGAGGAGGGTGGGTCAGGAGGGAGATATGATTAATACCTTGAAAATGGTCGCTCCAGCTATTTCTGCAGCTGGGCCATTTCGTTCTAGCAAACTGCATTTTAGATTCTCTTCAGTTTCTTTTAAAACCTGCTAGTTTGGCGATTGCTCGTTTGCTCTGAGCTTGCTGCCCAGCTCTTGTAATACCAGACTCTGCAGGAGATAGCCCAGAGGTGAGCATTTTGGCACTGGCCTTCATGAAAAACTATTTCAAATGAGCCCAAGAGCTCGCAGAAAATCTATGAACATGTCCTGGAAAGCCAAAAGGCCAGCTAGTTTAGGTTAGTGTCTCTCCATTGCCGTCAGCAGAGCTGCATCGCCTGTTACCCCCGAGAAGTTGGGCAGCAGTCCTTTACATGCTTCAAAGTGTTCAAATGGTTGCTTAAATCCTCCAGGCTGCTTAAACAGGGGCAGTCTGGCTGCTGCAATTTTAGCTTCCATAAACCACCTGCCTTAGGGCTCCTGAAGTGCTGACTCCATTAGGGACAGAGGAGACTGTTCTCCCTGGCTGTCGTGGTCATTGAGAAGAGGGCACGCCGGCAGCAAAATACTCCCCGGCTGTCTGATGTGAGTTACTGCTGGCCGGTGGGGGGTACACACGTCTCTGTCTGATAAGAAATGCAAAAGAATATCAATAAGGTGCTGAGACGACCACTGCTATTGCCAACACCCTCTTTTAGAAAAATGTTTACCCTGTTGCAAGCATAACTGATGTAAATTGAATGTGTCAGGCTGAGTAGAAACACCTACCCCCTCCCTAGAGCTGCTTTCCCCTCGATTGACAAGGTACAAACAGAAAGCCCGTTCACACGTGAGCGGAGAGTACCAAACATTGCATCAAAAAGCAGAAGCCATCCTGTTACAATCTGCTGCTTGTCAGGATTTGACAGCGTTGTGAAATATAAATGATCTCTGAGATAGCAGTGCCTGCCTCAGTCACCGGTAAACAGCTCCCCTCATTAAAGAGATGTTTTAGAAATGACAGCACCAAATTATGTTAATATTATTATGAACTGCTCTCCACCCAGAGATCCTAAAGCAAAGTTTGCCATTCATTTGCCAAAAAACATTTCTTTGCAAGCAGAGGCAAAGTGGACTCACAACTGAAAAACTGATGCCATTAAACAGGTTCCAATTGGGACAAAAATGAACCTGTTTGGGTGTAAGACAAGGGTCTGTGAGGGAGTAGATGGATTTTTCCTAACGCTCCTTTTTTCTTTAGGATATCATCTGTAACCTTTTTTTGACCCATAGATTGTCTTCAGTTCTGACTTTGTTCAATGCCTAATTCAATATCCTTAGCCATGACAATAACTCATAGGTCCTATCCTGCAACACAATCTTGCTAATGATTATAAAAGGCTAGATCTGAAACTTGCTTGATCGGAAACTCTATTCTACTGTTCAGTGCCCTCTGCAACCTCGTTAAGAGAACAGATTCAGAAACAGCCCTTGTGAAAGAGTCCTGAGTCATCCTGCTTCTCTCTTTAGCATTGGGATTTTCCTTGGAGACTTTTTGGTTAGGTTTTTGCCTTGATTTTGCTTATCTCTGAGATCTACTGAGATTAGAGTCCAAGACACAATGGCTGCAATGAAATCATTACAGATTCCACCTGCATCCTGCTCTGAGTCAGAGAGAAATTAACAGGGTAATACAGGCTGTATGTATTTCTCAAGTGAGAGATCACTGAGATCAGTCCTTGTCAGAAATACCACTGGTAAGAACAGGTTATAGGCAGTGACAGATAATATTTCATAAGATTTCCAAACTTCTTTTTTGGGGGATGAAAATATTTGATCCTCTTCTTGTCAGCAGGCGTGCTCTGAGTTTCTTTTATAGTAACATTCACCACTGAAGGTTCAGTTTCTCTCAGGCTGTCTGCTCCTACCCTTCAAAAAAGATCTGGTCTTTTCTTTTGCAAAGCTCTGGCTGTACCTGCCCTTGTACAGGAGCAGCATGGCAGTGAGACCCTCCACCCATCGCTCTCTGTAAGGAGGATCCAGCGTGTCTTTAATGTGGCAGTGAAAGTTATTTCTGCTATGGACAGGTCCTGTCAGTCCTGGATATCATATTTTCATTACATTGTTCAGTTGCTTATTTGGGAGAGGTCTTTTCATTTTCTGAAGATTTTTAGCACATCCATTCACCAGTTGGCTAAGTTCTTCCAGCAGGTGATAATTTCTCCTCTTCTTCTTCTTTTTTCCTCTCAGAATCTCATCTAATGGCCCATATAGCTGGCTGCTGCCATGTTAATAAGTTTAAAAAAAAAAAGGCAATAATATCTACTGCTGGATCTGAAAACACACATGGACCCTCCTCTTTTTGACCCTTTCACATTAGATGTGTGAGTTCAGACAAAAACTTCAGAGTAACACTGTCTCCCAGTTTTCTACACATCAAGGAAAAGACAGTTGAGTATTCTTACAACACAAATATCCCAAATAACCCAGCTTTCATATTTACAAGCTTAGCATATGGATGCTAAGTAGGAGTAATCATGGTGCTATACAGCAGAGGAAGACACTGTCTTGATACTGTGTCCACCAAAGCCTGGTATATGATGCATTAGCTCCCCTGCACTAGCCTTCCTTTTGGAAATGTTTGGTTATTATCATGCACAGGATTTTTGAAGAGCTAATGATAAATTACACCTATTGTTTCTATAAATGGTAGGTGTTCATTTGTGTTAAATAGTTTTCAATTTATGAAAAGTTTCATCTCCACCAACCTGCTGATGAGACAAGATAATTTCCTTTGCAGTGGTGTAGAGTTAAGCAAGACTCTCACCCCGACAGAGAATTTTGATTTGCTCCATGTAACATTCATGTCCCTTTTGCCAGATGGAGACAACACACCACCCTTGCTGTGTTACAGCTAGTATCTTCAGCAAGCACTGAGTGGGTGAATCACTTGGTTCACACTGGGGGAAGGCTTGAATATGGAGGAAATGTATATTTAAGGACATCGTCACTCCCAGGTTCTGATTTTCAGGTTTGGTTTCCACCCACAGGAGTTGTGCAAGTGTCCCATTAGCTTTTTAGGTAAATGAGACAAGAAAAAAGACGTGCCTCCTGGAGGAAATATCTGTAACTAAAGACATTGTTTCTGCACACGTGCAAAACCTGCATTATAGCAACTGCTTTTACTTTTAACGTTGACATTTTGTTGTCACCAGGATAGACTACAGGGTAACTCTCAAACTGTGGGCATCCCCCATGGGGGACTGGCAGCCTGTTGGCCTTCAGGGTACTGAGCAGTGAGAGGGTGCTCTTCAACACAGCTCTGAGTCAGCTCCACAGCCAGAAAGACAAGTCTGGGAGGGATTTCATCCCTTTTCTACGCTGGCCAGGCTGTCCTTAGTTTGTCACAAGCTGGGGGCCCACATCTTCAGCGTCCTCCCACAGGCTTGTAATGCATGCCCTTTGGGTTTGCATTTCTTGCAGAACGAACCATCTCTGGGTGTTTGGAAACCACTGGGATTGTATTAGACACCACCACAGATAAGTAACAACTATGAGCTACATGCAATATATTTCATTGTGTTCCTATTGCATAGGTTTGCTTGCCCTGGTTTGTATTCACAATCTTCCCACCTTTGCTCTCAGGATTAATGAGATGTAATTAAGACCGTACAATCGGTACAACTATTCTGATCTTTTTGAGACTGGCATGTTTTCTAATGAGCTTTTTTTACTTACTTGGTTTGAAAACAGACGCAGAGTCCTGATACATTTAATCTGACAAGGATGCCACAGCTGTCAAGAACTGTACTAAGGTGTGAATGAAAAGCTTATGCTGACAGGAATACGGACTCATAGCTCTGATTTCCTTGGGCAGGTTCAAGCACAGCGTACTGACAACAGTTACACGTTACACCAAAGCACAGCTACCCCAGCTCCTTGCCAGGTTGCTTTTCTTAATACCATGTGGTTGTTCTTTTCTTTCATCTGCCTTTAAGATGAGGGAAACAACTGTCCAGAAGTGAGATGGTGACTTAGAAAATACAGTCTGCCTGAGCTAAGGAAGCTTTCCCTGTAGAAAGGCAGGACTAGTAGGGCTTGGATAACATTAAAGTTCCCAGGGAAAGAGCCTGACATTGTTCATTGCCATACCTGTTTTTCAAGCCAAAATAAAAGGTATAATTTACAATGACATTCTCACAACACCTTCCTGAAATTACTTCATGTTGATCTGTCCATGCCAGCAACTGGGTTTTGACCCAGTATGGAGTGGAAGTTACTTATCCTTTTTAGGAAAAGACTATGGCAGAGCACTTGGCAAGTTATGGGCTTGAAAGTGATATAGTTTTAACGATGGTGTAGCTCCCTCTTGACTCCACAGAGTAGATGGAAGATGAAGTGGTGTATGTCTGAATGAAACTGAACATTCCAGGTTTACCCTCCAATTCTGCATCACTCATCTTCTTGTGGAGGAATGGGAATCAGTCTGCCCCTCTTGATTTGGAAGCCCATGTATTTATCCTGTGTCTGTGGATGAAATTCAAGCTCGACTCTCAGTGTCAGTGGTTGCAAGGGGTATGGGCTGAAATTCCAGCTTGCTACTTCCGAAAGCACCTCAGAGCCCTACATTTTGGAAATCATAGAATGTGGTTTTTCTTCACACTGTCCTACAGACAGCGGGAGCTGCCTATAGGGCACAGCTTCCACTTCCCAGCTTCAGGACACACATGTAGGGGCAATGCAAACATGTAACATACCTGTGCATACAGTTACACGGGGGTGAGAGTGAGAGAGTTGCTAATGTTTCCCACAGCTTGGAGACTGGGAGGGTCAAAATTGGAAAAATCTGTGAAAATGGGAATGTGGGACAGTTGTCAAGCCCTTGGTTGAAGCCCAGCTTGCTGTGACGTGGTTAAAAACTTCCCTGCAGCTGCCTAGACTGTGATTTCCACCAAACAGAGCAAATGCTGGTATTCTGGCTGCATTGTTACATCTGTGTAACAGTAATACTCATGTATATTTTTAAAATATCCAAATACTGTCTATACACATCACAGAAAATGTGAGTAAGGTTAAATCTACAACAGACTTCTAATACACCAGCAATTGAGTGTATAAAAATACACCCACTTTCTATAGTTGCTCCTTTAAAATAACATTATTTTTAATACAAAGCCCAATTAAACCAACAAGAATTCCACCAAGAATAGAAAGTTCTCTGTCCTCAGACAGCTAATATATCTTGCTTAGTCTTTTGAGAACCCTAAAAGCAAAATTCAGTAGTTTGTTTTCAGCTACACTTCTACAAGGGAGAAAAAGAATAATTTATTTTTGATTCATAGGAGAAGTAGCTAAGCAGGGGATCACCAGCTGGTATTTTGATGACTATCTTTGTGGAATGTATTATGGACTCTGATTAGGTAAACCCTCTCTCAAGACTATAAAGTGCATGGTTCAGTGGTGGAACCTCTTGCCTGTGGATGGAGTTGGATCAAGCATGTAGCAAAGACAATTACGTGTGTAATAATTCTAACCAGAGCTCTTACAGTAAATGCCAGATAAGGTTTCAAAGCATATAACGTTCAAGGGAGGGATTTGAGGAGGAATCCATGCTTTTCTGGTTTTGCTTAGTGTTGTTTTACAGAAATACACAGCAACATTCAACTAACTGCAGTCATCAGTAACAGTAAGTCATTGGAACAAGTACTGCACTCGAGGTTCTGTGGGCCTGGTCAGAATTGGGGAGGAAAAGCAGTTCTGGTGAGAAAAGCTTTAATTCCCCTCCAGAAGCTTACTGGGGAGCCAAGGAGAAAGCAGAGATGAGGAGCCCTGCTTGAGTGGGGTGTGATGGGGAGTGAGGGCAGGACCCAGCAGAATGTCTCAGGGGAAGGTGCTCTTAGTGGGTTGCATCTGAGAGACACGGATGATGCAGTGATGGTTGAGTCCTCAGCTCACACCAGGACTTCCTTCCTTCCTTCCTTCCTTCCTTCCTTCCTTCCTTCCTTCCTTCCTTCCTTCCTTCCTTCCTTCTCCCCACTGCTGCCTTTTCCCTCCTTCCCTCCCTTTCTCATTCCCTCTGTACCTCCCTTCTCCAATAGGCCATCTTGCAAATCAATACTAAAAAAAAAAGAAAATTAATCTCTGTGCATCACAGACAGCTTGTCCAAAGTGTCACAGCTACCTGGGATTTTGATGCATAGTGAAACGAAGATCATATGATCTTGCTTTAGCCTTTT